>DXKC01000285.1:0-10005 GCA_031170775.1 Cymbopogon citratus
AAACTCCTTTGCCGACGGCCACGTGGGATGGCCGTCGGCAAAGGTCCTTTGCCGAGGGCCCTGTGTGGCCCTCGGCAAAGAGTGAATTTTTTTGTTTTTTTCTCCAATTTTTTTCGTGGTGTATTCCTACACCAAATACATCCCAATTTTAAAAGTTAGGGTAATTTTGACTTTTTTTCTATATTTGGTTTATTTTTTTGTTTGTTTGAATTTTTCCGGCAATTCTAAAGTTGAACTGCAGGTACATAAAATAATGAAATTTGTTGATTCAAAAAATGGTATTCATGATGTTTGGAGTATGTTGAGGCTGTATCCAGGACCTCGCATGAAATTACGACCATGTTGGTGTCATAACATGAGGAGTTACATGCGCGAAAAGTGTTTTCAAATTATATAAAATCCGAACGAAGTCCGAGTTTGACAAAACTTGATGAGTTGTGTTGTCATCACATGTGTAGGTTATGATAAAAATTTGAAAATGTTTCGAGCAAGTTGTGACGTTGGATGTTTAAAATCCAGACATCTCCACATATAACCACTCATCATATGTGGAGATGTCTGGGTTTTAGTCATCCGACATCATAACTTGCTTGAAATATTCTCAGTTTTTTACCACAGCCTCCACATATGATGGGATGACACCTCACCAAGTTTCGGGATTTTTGGACTTCGTTTGCATTTTATATAATTAAAAAAACTTTTTGCGCATAACTCCTCATGTTACGACACCAACATGGTCGTAATTTCATGCGAGGTCCTAGATATGGCCTCAAAATACTCTGAACATCATAAATACTATTTTTTGAATCAATAGATTTCATTATTTCTTGTACCTGCAGTTCAAATTTGGAGTTGCCGGAAAAATTCAAAGAAACAAAAATAATTAACGAAATATAGCAAAAAAACTCAAAATTGTCCCAACTTTTGAAGTTGGGATGTATTTGGTGTAGGAAGGTCCCAGAAAAAAATTGGGAAGAAAAAACAAAAAAATCTCTTTGCCGAGGGCCTGAGAGTCTTTGCCTACAGCCAGGGCCCTCGGCAAAGCCTACACCTTTGCCTACAGCCAGGGCCGTCGGCAAATATATACTTTGCCGATGGCTTTTCTTCGCCGACGGTCCGGCCGTCGGCAAAGAATTCTTTGCCGACGGCTTGAGATGGCCGTCGGCAAAGAGTCTCTTTACCGACAGCTCTTTTTCCTGGCCATCGGCAAACGAAAAAACCGTCGGCAAAGATGATTTTTCCGGTAGTGGAGTTGCCGAGGGCATTGGACATTAAGGGTGGTGAATGTAATGAACTTGCCCTATGTGTAGTTGGCGGGTTTAGTACAAATTGATTGTTTAGGAGCGTTGAGTGTCAGCTTATAATTCTTGTTCTTCCGAACATAGCAGAACTCGTTTTAACTGAATTACATGAAGCCAGGACGAAAATGTAAGATAGGTGCCAAGTGTTTGCATTCCCGCTCCCCATGTCGAGCTGATCCATATAAGTATTTTTTTGGAGTGGGGGTGTTACAGTGGCAGTAGGTTTAGGTGAATGGGGCAACGAGGGAAAACCAGTTGTCAGGAGCAGCTACGGATGAGCTCCTGTCGACTAGGAATGTTATGAGTTAGAGGGGAGATGTCGCATGTTCGTAACCATGTCAGGCATGGTGTGGATATAGAGGCGACGACTCGTTGTTCTTCGATATTGTGATTAGCGTCATAGTCCAGGATCCCGAAGCTATGGGCCTTTTCAGTGGCAAAGGTCCTGCCAGTGGAGATGATCTCGTCAGAGAAGCGCACATTCCTACATCTTCGGGTCCTACATACGACAAGGGTGATGGCATCGACCGTCAGAGGGCAGCGATTAGACACGCAACGTGGCCTCCCTACGTGGTGTGGGAACTGTCATGGGTTTGAACCAAGGCAATAATCATGTTGTTTGATGGAGGTAGATGTTTGTACCTTCATATATTTTTAAGACTTCAAACTGTGCATCAACTGCATTAAAGGGAAATTTTCTAAGAATAAAAAAAGGAGCTACTAGGAGTACGGGTCTGTTAGAAATAATTCACACTAACATTTGTGGACCCTTCCCAGTACCGTCAGTCGATTGTTTTGATTCATTCATTACATTCATAGATGATTTTTCCTGCAATTGAATTATTTACTCCATACGCGACTAATCTGAGGCATTAGAAACAAATAAGATATATAAGGCTAAAGTGGAAAATTAGCATATAGATGATTTTTCCCACTATGGACATATTTACCCCATATGCGATCGATCTGAGGCATTAGAAAAAATTAAGATATATAAGGCTGATGTGGAAAATTAGCATAATTTTTAAGATTAAAGTTGTAAGATTAGATCGAGGTGGTGGATATTATGGGAGACACGCTCCATATGGCCAAATCCCATGACCTTTTGCAGTTCCATTAGGAGAATGGCATAATTGCCCAATCAATGCTAGGTGAACTTGAGCAAAATGGAGTGGTAGAGCGTCACAATCGTACCCTCATGGACATGGTGCATAGCATGCCTAGCTATTCTAACTTGCCAACTAGTTTGTCAGTTCCCAAGACACCATTATGAGTTGTGGGCTGTGAGAAAGCCTACACTAAGTTATTTACTTGTGTGGGGTTGTGCTGCTGAAGCTATGTTGTTTAATCTTCAGCTAAAGAAATTAGATTCTAAGACTATGAGCTGTCACATTATTAGATACCCTACTAATTCTAAGGGATATCGTTTTTATTGCCCTGATTGTCATACTAAGTTTGTTGAGACTAGGCAGGATGTGTTCCAAGAGGATACAGAAATCAGTGGGAGCTTGCAGAGGCATGTGGTTAGTCTTGAGGAGATGCGGGCTGAACTACATGTATCTATGACTCAAGAGAATACTCCATTAATCCATGATTTTGTGCCAGAAGTTAGTGTACCTCCGCCTCATGCTACTAGCAACGAAATTCCTGTTTAGAAGTTAAATGTTCAAATTAACGAGCCACAACAGGAAGAGCCAATAATTGAGAATGAAATTCAGGCACATGAACAGCCTCATCCTCAACCTCAATCAATGTATAGGCTCCCAAATGAACATCTAAAAAGATCATAGTAGGGGAGGAGATCTATGACATTGGAAAAATAGATGATCCAGCTCTTTTTTAAAAAAGGCAATTGCACATAAGAATTCAGATAAGTGGATTGATTCTATGTAAGATGAGCTTAAGTCTATGAGCACAAATCAACTTTATGAATTAGTGGAAATTCCTGATGGAGTCAAACCAGTAGGCTGTAAATGGGTCTACAAAACTAAGCGTGATTCCAAAGGGGAAATTAAAAAATTTAAGGCTAGGCCTGTAGCCAAAGGATTTACAAAGGTAGAAGGGGTTGATTATAATTAAACTTATTCCCTTGTATCTACGAAAGATATATTCGGAATAATTATAGCACATTTTGATTTAGAGTTACATCAGATGGATGTTAAGACCCTATTCTTGAATGGTGATTTAGATGAGACTATGTTCACGGCTCAACCGGAAGGTTTTGTTGTGAAAGGTAAGGAACACATGGCATTCAGATTAAAGAAATCCATTTATGGGCATAAGCAAGTGTCATGACAATGCTACCAAAAATTTTATGGTTTTATTAAGAAATTCGCATTGAGAATCAAAAGGATAATTGTATCTACTTTAATTCAAAAGGTGGATTAGTCATTTTCCTAATACTCTGTCTACTTTAATTCAAAAGGTGGACGGGCTCATTGAGCAAGTAATTATAAAAATATGTTACATGTGACAAAGAATTTCTTCTCATCACATTTTGACATGAAAGATCTTGGTGAAGCCTATTATGTGCATGGCATTGAGGTAATCCAAGACAGGACCAAAGGAGTACTAGGATTATCACAGAAAGCGTATATTGACAAAACACTTGCATGGTACGATATGGATAAGTGTGCTGCAACACATGTACCATTTGCCAGGGGTGATAAATTTGGTGAACACCAATGTCCTGGGAATAAGTTAGAATTAGATGAGATGACAGATAAACCATATGCTTTTGCTGTTGGAAGCCTTATGTATCCACAAGTGTGTACTTGTCTAGACTTGGCATATGTAACCGGGAAGTTGTGTAGATATCAGAAAAATCCAGGCTTAGTTCACTAGAAAGGTGTTAAGAAATCTTTATGTTATTGTCAAGGCACAAAAGATTTAATGCTCATATATTGGAGATCAGATTCTCTTGAAATTGTGGCCTATTCAGATGCCGATCTAGGAGGGTGTGTGGATCAAAAGAGGTCTATAAGAGGCTATATTTTCAACCTCTCTAGAGGAGGAATTTCCTAGGAAAGTGTTAAGTAAAGTGTAACAACGCAGTCGACTATGCTAGCTAGAGTTATTGCTTCTTGTGCAGCAACATACCAGGCTGTTTGGCTCAAGAAAGTACTATGCTGAAGTGTTTAAAAAAGGTAGATGCCCACCCAACCTTGAAGATAGTCTCAGAATCAAGATGCACACAAAGTGTTAAGTTCTTTGTCTGGCTTGTCTTGGTGGATAGGCTGAACACAAAATCGATGCTCCAACGAAGAAATAGTAATGTCCATGGTGGAATAGTATGTGCTATGTGTAGCATAGGGGAACAAGAGACTGTTTAGCATTTGTTCTTTGAATGCCCCTTTGCACAAAGCTGTTGGACAAGACTAGGGATCACATGGGATAGCTCACTTCAGCAGCATGATCGATTAAGAAATGTGCAATCCAATCAGGTAATATCCTGCATCACAGAAGTCACCATGCTAGTAGATGGAATTATGGAAGGTGAGGAATAACAAAGTGTTTTAGAGACATAATCCTAGTCTTGATATATGGAAATGTAACTTCAAGAGTCAATATCTACTTCAATCTTGTAGGCTGAAGGAAGATATTAGGGTTGGCTTCTGTGTGTGGTTAGATGCTTTTAGCTTAGTCCATTGTGTAAACGCTTCCTCCTTGTTTCTAAACTAATGAAAATGGCCGCAACAATGGGGATCTCACCCACAGTCTTTTGTTGTCAAAAAAAGACCATCAGTATGTGGTACTATTTTCTGATAACAACAAACCTAATGATGGGTCAAAATCTTTAGACCTAGAGTACTATATGACAGGTGGACCCCTTACTTAATTAATCTTTAGACCTAGAATGTGATTAATTAAATAAGAGGTCCACCTGTCATATATATCCAACAGATCAGTTTTGCCACGATCGACGGCATCCCTTAGATTTCTAGGATTTTCACCCCCCTAGCCCACAGTGCATTATATAAGATGAGGCAACACTAGTTCTTCCACCCACCAATTCATTTCCACCAAACCAATCAATTAGGTGCTAAAGGGTTTAGGAAGGACTGTCCCCATTCTAGGCCAGTGTCGGTGGCGCCCGGAAGGTCACCGCTACTCGGCACGTCAAGTTCATCACTAGCAGGGGTTCCCAAACCCTCAGCCGGTGATCCCTCTTCATCAACACCACCACCAATGACTGCATCACCACTAGACGCTCTGATGGGGACCGCCAATATTTGTCTGCTCTAATCTACTTAGTATTTCTACATTTGGTGAATTATGGTCATGTGATAGTCTAAGATTACGGTCATGTGTACTTGTGCTATATGTTTAGGTTAAGATCATATTGTTTTATTTATGTGTATGCTAAGATTGGATTCAACAAGGCATACTTGCGGTGACCATGGAACTGGCATTGCTCAATAGCAATTTTGCGATGCCAAAGTCTGCCATGTGTGCTGTCATGTCGTTATCAAATAGGACGTTGCCAGGATTCAAGTCACAATGCTGGACAACCTGGAAATGCGGATGGTGCAGATACTCCATCGCCATAGAAAGGCCCCGTAAAGATGACTATCTTATATGGATTAGGGATATAGACCTAACATGACTCTGCCCCTTTGATTAAATATATACTTTGAAAACAGGTAAAATCAATGATGAGATTCCATAAATTCAGCTATATAGGTTGTAGATAACTTATAAAAAATAAGCGCTTGAATACCACATGCATTAATCCTAAAACACGATCCATATGGAGACAAATAACTGATATCTTATTTAAAATATAGAACAGTATACTATCCTAAACGCCATTAACATACAGTAACAGTTAACATCATGCATGTCTTCACGCATGATAGGTAATATATGACATAGAAAACACGAAGCCAGTGGCACAGAAAACAATTAAGCCAATGGCATAGAAAAAAATTAACTTTTGCAATGCTGAAGATGTTTTGATTATGATATATTCAACATGGATGTAGTACATAGTACCGTAATGATATCAAAAGTCTAACACTTAGAGCACGTCAATAGAGCCCCTATTGAAAACTTGTATAGTAATTCCCATGGAGTGAAAACTTGTACAGTAATTCCCATGGAACTTTGTTGGATGATAGTATTCAAGCTTGTGGAAGTTTTCCTACTAATTCACTTCTTCCAAATCACTTATCTTACATCATCACTTTATTCAAGTCACATCCTTGGAGAACAATTTATAGGGGGGTCTCCATCAAACAGCCCCTAGCTAGTTCATTGAAGTAGAGGAGAACCGTTGTCTTGTTTCTTCCCAAGTATCTTTTAGTATCACGAGTGCACTTGCTACACTTGCCATAGCTGGTCTTTCATCAATATTTTCCTTCAAACACTTCATGGCTAGTTTGCCAATTTCGTCAAGGATATGAATATCTTGTTCGTCAGTAATATCCTTGTCAAACAACACCTTCCCAGAGTCATCTTGCTCATAAACACTCTTAAACTGGTTGACAAGACTCTGTTCACCGTCTACAGCACGCCTTCTGGAAATCAGCTCTAAGAGAACAATCCCAAAGCTATACACGTCACTTTTCGCAGTTATCTTCCTTGTATTCTTGTACACTGGATCCATATAAGCCTCAGAGCCTATCACAAACTTGGTATAATCTTTGCCCTCTACAAAAACCTTTGACAGCCCAAAATCTGAGATTTTTGGAACCAACCGATCATCAAGGAGTATGTTGTCTGGTTTGACATCTGCATGTTGTATGCCACCCTCTGTGTAGGAATGCATGTAAGCTAAACCTTGAGCAGATCCAATGGCAATGTCCAAACGTGACTCAACTGTCAGATCCTGACGCTCCTGCTCATTAATTTTGCCATGGAGAATGTCTTTGAGACTTCCTTTAGTAGCATATTCATATACCAGCAAGGGAATATCAACCCTCAAGCAGCAACCCAAGAGCTTCAGAATGTTCCTGTGCATCATTCTTGATTGGATTTCGACTTCCTTCACAAAATTATCAAGTGTACCTGGAGTGACCACAATAGAGGCCTTAACTGCCACCACAGTCTGGTCTGGTAACTTCCCTTTGCGAACTTCACCAAAGCCTCCCTTGCCAAGAAGCACTGAATTCCTGGTTATTTTGTCAAGTTGGCGTTTTGTGAATAATTTTAGAGTTTTCACATTTTTAAGTCTCGCACTTCCATTCTTTCTTTGAATGGCTTCCTGGCCTATCCATTTCAGCATAAAGCACACACCAGCTCCAAGTATAATAAAAGATAGGACCGAAATACCAACAGTGATTCCTGTATAGACAACATAAGTACAAATATGAGTATAGGCTACTGTATCAATAGTTGTCGTCATTCATGTAAACAACATACTTGTCGTAGCGAGCTGGGATTAGTTTTTTTAAAATAACCAAGCAGTCTTTTGTTTTCGAACTAATAAAAAAATTTGTCCACAGCTGCGTATATAAGGACATAAAAAAAGTTGTGTCGTATTATCTAAATGATCAAATAAATTAGGAGAATTCACAAAATTGCCACTGTTTATATTTACAATAATGTTGTGCACTTTGTGACTCATCGATAATATACTGATTTAGATGCACACTTTTTTTGAGAATATATATTACCTTACTATTACTAATTAGAGGTCCAAATGGAGCCTCCGCCAAGCGATTTAGAGAAAAATATAAATCTAGGAAAAAATAAATTTTAGAATTTTTCACAATAATCAAAACATGTAGCCTTTTATTTGGCAGAACCTAATCATTATCATCAATAATAAATCTATCCTATTTTATAAAAAATACTGGCCTCTAAAATTATTAAAAAAAAGTACATTAAGTAACTCCTAATTGCATCTAAATTACCCATCTCTATCATTTTTAATATTAGCTCACAATAAACACCTAAAATTATATAATAATTAGCCACCTCTGTCATTATGAGAGATAATTCAATGTAACCCCCAAATTTAGCATGTAAAGTATCCTTATATGTCATTATAAAAGATAATACCATGTAAACTCTACATTGGCTTTTGTATTGTATGAAACAAAATGTAGAGTTATACATTTTAATTCATATCTAAATTTCTACAATGTACATATAATAAGGTATCATGAAATAATTGTACATCCATTAGGTAAGCTATATATGTATTTCAAAATTACACATTTCTACTATACTTAAGTTAAGAGTAAAGACGTTGTTATGTTCCACCATGTAGAATAAGTAAACAGGTATACATTATTTTATTAATAGCTTATTAAGTATGAAAAAAATGCTAAGTCTAAAGAAGTTTATACATAGCGATCAGGGCAATTCTTGATGCTAAATTTCATCGATTGGTGTTATAAAGAAGTTTATACATTTTGACCGAAAGTTTTATATCACATCAATTTTGACAAATTCAAGTTAAAAAAATTCTACTACACATATCATTATATAGATATAATTTTGTAATATGACAAATTCAAGATAAAACGACTATTTATGCCATTATAATAACATGAAGATAATATAGATTCTATAGTTTTTTAATAAAATAAATATATTAATTTTGGATATGGGATACAATAAATACTAGAGCTTTAATTTAACATGTGGATTAAATGATTCAAGAATATTAAAGATATATGGTAATTATATATGTTCTATTTTCTAAATATGGTCTAGAGTAAATCTAAATTTCAATCTATTTACCTATTTGGTATTATGATGGGTAGTATTGTTAACCCTTAATATTGCAAGTAATTTACATCTTCTACCAATATTAAAAGAACCTAAAATATTCCTAAAATTCTACACCTACATTTCAAGTAAGGTAGGCATAATAATACTGAGTAAAGCAAACATATATTTTGTGTCATTACACAAATTAAGTAAACATTCGCGCACGATGGATAACTTTATTTGTGTCATTACCCAAATTTCTCATATATTGAGACTAACAAATTCTTTAAAGCTATCAATAACCTGACATATAATTTATATATATGTAATTACTTTAACATATTTATACATTTATCAGTGGAATCAAATATCCATATTGTTAGTATAGCCATTACAACGCCTATAATTCTTTGATAAGAAAATTCAAATATCTTGAGAAGTAGGGAGGTTTGCATTGACCTAAGGTAGCAATGTCTTCTTGGCCTTTTATATTCTTTTGGAATAAAAAGCAGCTATAAGGCTTAAATATTAATATCCTCTTGAGGTTTTAGCATAATTACCCATATCTTCACGATCTACTCTGATATTAAACAGCACAGCGCATGCACGACTGCTTATGTCATCATTGTACATAGGGCTGCAATCTATGGCCTAAAATGTTTAGCAAAGAAGGTACAAATGAAGTTTTAATAAAATATACAATAAGAACAATAGTTTTTGATCATCACATGAGAACTAATTTGAAAAAGAACAACCATACTTTCAGCTAATGTCTTAGCCCCATACAAAATCAAAAATAACCATGAGTAAGGATGAACACAATATATAGATCAATCGCTGATAAGTTTAGCACAAATAGGGTATATATGTATTATACCTAATACGTTGGAAAATGAACAAGTATAAAATGTATAATTCATTATAAGTGATTTTTATTTGTTAGAAGTACTAAACAATATTGTCCAAAATATAATTTTTATTCGTGGTCATGTTACAGTTGTCATGTTATAGTGATTATTACATACGAACAAAACACATTTTT
>DXKC01000287.1:0-15955 GCA_031170775.1 Cymbopogon citratus
GAAGAGGTGGGCGGCGACGTCGAGGCGGTGCAGCGAGTAGATGCTCCTGTTGCTGTTGCTGTTGCACCACTTGTGCGACACCAGGTTCACAAATCGCCGGATCATCCTCTGCTGCCTGAACAAACGAGGAAAAAAAATGGAGAAAACTTTTGGGGAAATTGAGATACGCGGTGCTTGGAGGATGGCGGTGGACGGATCTAAGGCCGCGCGAAATCGGTAATAGACGGAGACGAGAATGAATGAACTAAACCCTAAGAAAAAAGATATTTATCTAACTATATTACTTGAATTATGCATCCCAACTATACTATTTTTAGAAAATATTGACGTAAAAAAATGAAAAAGAAAATACAACACGAAGAATATTGATGTAACTATAGTACTTAAATTATCCACCCCAGATATATATTTACTATTTTACTTTTACCCTTAATTACATACATAATAAAATTTGGAAGAAAAAATGTACTCCTTTTGGGGCGTCTTATCCCCTCAAATTCGAGGCATATGATGCCTATGAGGCTCACCATATTGTACCCATATTATGCCTCCCGTGGCTCCCACGTTTGCCTCAATGCCTCTGCATTTCTATCCGTCCAATCGCTTGTCATGAGGCATCCAAATTCCCATCAACCATAGTAAAAAAATTCTTAAGATATAGCTAAATCAAAGATTTAATAAGCAAGAATAAAAATAAGGAACGAATCACGTTTCGATTCATTCATCCACATAAATATCCTGTAGTCTAAATTCCATTTCAATGTCTAAGCACCAATCTTACAATTCTGCTGCAGCACCAAAGCTGGCCCGAAGCCCAGTGCTAAACAAGATGATTTTTACAGTACGCATGCAATCTAGCCGCACTTGCAGGCTACAAAACTTTTCAAATGCAGCAGCTGATCCATTTCTCAAGCCTGTTAGTTCTCCATGCATACCAAAAGTTTGAGCACAGAGGGCTCTCGGCTCCACCGAATATCATGCAACTTGGTCGGTCTGATTGTATTATGCCTTGCTCCACAGACAGCTATCTTCAGTGATATCAGGAGGAGCCGACTGGAATCAGCTTGACGGCTGCGGCAATGGGCATCCCAGCCAGACCAAGGAGCACGCTGGCTAGCCACTGGTGTATGGTCAGGGGCGTCGTGTTGGCAAACTCGCCTAGAAACTGCACCATGATGAACTGGAAGATGACCGTGCTGGTGAGGACACCCATGAAGACATAGTTCCTTGTCATGCCCTTGAGCACGTTGATCTTCTCCATCTCCCGAGAGCTTATCTCATTGAACACCTGAAGTGGCATGTAGCTGGTCAGCACAGTCTAAAACAGCTTCCGAAAGAATGTAATGTTATTTTGCCCAAAATTGATGGTACCCCCCTATCAATCTCCCAAGTCATAACGTAACTCTAGTTTCTTTTAGCTAGTTGTGTTAGGTAGACATATTATACTCAGAGTTCTGACAGCAAGTTCCATATTCTTCAGTAATGACAAAATTGCTGGACATAGAATGAACATTCTTTTCCCATGACGTGCCTACGAGAATTAGGTTTAACTGATTCTAACCAAACCCAAGATGCTGACACCAACGCTGCCGTAGGTACTTAACAAACCAATCGCCTGTGGAAAATAAATGATCTGCAATAATAGCCATACCTGACAGAAGACGAACGAGTTGAAAATGATTGTATTTAGCACAATATCAGTACCAGAGTCTTCAAGCCCAAAGAAGTTTTTCCCTTGCGTTTGGAGATACCACATCACAAAGAACTGGTAGAAAGACTGACCCAGAATGTTCCTCCACATTACATTTGTAATGAATTTCCCTGTCCTTCCTACTGGCTGTCTGTTCATCAAGTCATCATTAGGTGGCTCCGTGGCTAATGCAAGCGCACCAAGGGTGTCCATGATCATGTTAACCCAAAGAAGCTGAACAGCTGTCAGTGGTGCATTTCCTGGCATTACAAGTACATATATGATTAGACAGAGAAACATCTGAAAACTCTGAGGTTAACAGAATTGTGAGGCTAGGAGACATGCCTGTAAAGCAGGCTGAGGAGAAGTTAACTAGAAGTGCCACTACATTGACAGTCAGCTGAAACTGCACAAACTTTTGAATATTGATGTAAACAGATCGCCCCCACTTAGCAACAGTTACAATCGTAGAGAAGTTGTCGTCCAGAATTATAACATCAGCGCTCTCTTTTGCTACCTGAAAAAGATTGTATAAGCTAAGCTCCACTGGGTGACATGACAAAGATAGCAAGATATGATATAAAATTAGCAATACTCAGGTTCAATAAGGATGGACATATCCTAATTGCATGTTACTATTTAGAGCAATAGGGCATGTCACCATGGCATATCTGCCCTTTACTGAATAGAACTTGATTCGGTCTCCTTAAAAGTAAGGGTTCGCACCTCAGTCCCAGCAATGCCCATTGCAAGTCCAATATCTGCTTCATGCAATGCAGGAGCATCATTTGTGCCATCACCAGTAACAGCAACAACATCATTGAATGTTGTGCGCAAATGCTTTACAAGTGTATGCTTGTCAAGTGGTGATGATCGGGCCATTACCTTCAATGAACAGAATCAGCGGTGAGACTTGTGGATCGATGGTTAAAATGTTTGAAAGTCAATAAGATATCATGTAGATAGCAAACCTGGATTTTTGGAACCAGCTTAAGGAGTTCGTCTAGGCTCTTCTCTCTGAACTCTGGTCCTTCAATAGCTATGCCATCTTCAGTGAGTATACCACATTCCCGAGCAATTGCCTTTGCTGTATTTATGTTGTCTCCTGTGACCATTCTCACCATAATTCCAGCAGCCCGGCAAGTAGCGACAGACTCCTTCACCCCTGGACGGACAGGATCTTTGATACCTATAATTCCAATGCATGTGTACCCTTGTAATGGTATATGCTCTGCGAATGAAAAACCTTCTATTTCCCTATAAGCAAGGCATAATGTCCTAAGAGCTTCACCAGCAAAACTGTCAATAATACCATTGAGCTTGTCAGCAGTTATTTTATCCAGAGGATGAACACCACCTGTCTCATCTAGGAATTTATCACAGGCAGCCAAGACTATCTCTGAAGCACCTTTACAGTGTGCACGGCACCCTCCTCCAGGAAGCTCAAGAATGACACTCATCCTCTTTTTTGTTGAATTAAAAGGCTCCACTTTGACAATCTTAGTTTCATCACGTTTTGCCTTAAAGTCTCCACCTAATGACAATGCAAACTCTAGTAAAGCTGTCTCGGTGGGGCTACCCAGGATCTGATATTTACCATCCTGGTTAATTACAACCTCACCAGCTGTATTGTTAAATATAGACTCCAGAAGAGTTTTAATAACAACCTCTGGAAGTTCAGAGCGTAACTTGGATGCATTCTGAGAACCATTAACTTCCTTGATGTTTCCGCAGATGCAGGCCTTAACAACAGTCATATGATTGGTTGTCAGTGTTCCTGTCTTGTCACTGCAGATGGTAGTAGCTGAACCCATAGTCTCACATGCAGCTAAGTGGCGAACCAGTGCCTTGTCATTCATCATTTTCTTCATGGCAAATGCAAGGCTCAGCGTGACTGCTAATGGCAATCCCTCAGGAACAGCAACAACAACAATGGTAACTGCAATAGCAAAATGCTCCAGCAGCTCCAATGCATCATCTCCTGACCAGCTTAAAAGCATCTGCTCATGGTATTTCTTGCTGAATAGCCCTTGGGACAGGACGATGAAAGTTATAACAGCAAAAAATAACCCAATCTGGCCAATAATAGTTGCAACTCCATTAAGTTTGACCTGCAGTGGGGTTTCATCATCGCCGCCTTCACTGAGAGTGGCCATCAGTTTTCCCCACTGGGTGCGCATGCCAACAGTTGTTACCAGCATCTTGCAGGAGCCATCTTGTACTTTGGTCCCCGACAAAAGGAAAGGGTTATCTTCATTTACAGCAACAGGTTCACTTTCACCAGTCAGGCTGGATTCATTGATCAATAGAGAGAATCCAGAAATGAAGAGCCCATCTGCAGGGACCTGATCTCCAATTGCTAAATGGACAACATCACCAGGAAGAAGATCATATATCGACAGCCTTTGCCTAAAACCATTCCTTGTAACCTGCACCTGGATTTTCTTTTTCTCCTTGTCCAGGTCCTTGAACTGCAGCAATTGCCGATAGTCACTTGTCGCAGTCACAAACACAACCAAGAGGATACTTGCAACAATTCCAAGACCATCATGAGCGCCTTTCGGCCACCCTTCCATCACAATGCCAACAACCAGCGACACGAACGCACAGACAGCAAGAATTATAAGAGTTGTATCTTGAAGCGCCTCCCATACAAACACCCAGAAACTGCGGACCTCACTTTCTGTGAACTTGTTTACTCCATATACATCTTGCCTGCGCTTAATGCTATCATCGGCTGTGCTTAGCCCGTCCGTCTTCGAAGTCGCAAGCTTTTCCGCAATTCCATCAACTCCACCATGGGTGATGAGCTTCTTACTGTCATGGCCCTCAACAATGGACCCTAGCTCATCGGCGCAGATCTGAAACCCTGCAGCCTTGACTTCCTCAGGGACAACGTACTCGCTTCGAAGGGAGAGGCCTGAACATTTGCGATTCAGAAACATGGTTTTAGACGTTATAAATGTTAGGAAATGGAAGAGGTGGAGTCAATCAAAATTACAAAAGAATGACAATTTCTGGCAGCACTATCTGTCAGTATGCAATTACCATGTAGAAACTGCAGTGCAGCCTTTGAGACGAGCACAGCGACACGCAGCTTCTCCTGTCACATAACAGTAGTGTTAGCTTGAGTAACCTCGCAAAGCAAACCAAAGAGCAGGAGGAATTGGTGGCGGTAGTAGTAGAGTTAAGACAGCAAGGCTACCACCAAGTTGGGATTCCGAGGTTAACTGCTCAAATGAGAAAACGGGATGGCAAAACTAGGTATGTTGCTGCACTGGTTCAGGATCTGCTAGTAGAGTAATGGAAAGTGGATTTGAAATTATGGCTGCTGCAGTGCAGTGGTACTAATCTTAAACTAAGAGTGGATTTGAAGTAGCCAGTTGCAACAGCCTACTGAAAATGGGAGGTGATTAATAATCAGTGAAAAAGATTTGAGATTTCCCGAACTGGCGGCACTGAAACAGAGCAAATCTAAAGGCATGTTGTCGCAGCAATGTGAAGCAAAATGGTCGGTCCCTCGTACATAATTGTAGCTGAAGAACACTGATCATGGATTTTTCGTGTTTTTTTTTAAATAGTGTAGCACTAAGGACCTGATTGATCCCGAAAATCCTGAATTTGAACTAATTTTTCCAAAATGCGCAAACAAAACAGGCGGCGAAAACACACTCCGTGTTTTAGCTTGACAGTGAATCATGGCCTCAGCCGCTGCGACACTCCATGGCCGCTGAGCTCACTCAGATCAGATGCAGCGACGACTCGCTACTAGCCCCAGGCGCCGGCAAGCAAGCAGGCAGTAGCCCCTGGCGGCGGCAAGCAAGGAAGCAGGCAGTATCCCCAGGTCCAGATCCCACGGGCTGCCGCCTTGCCGCGGATCCCGGCGGCGGCATCGGAGGGCAGAGGAAGAGGAAGAGAGGAATCGAGAGGGAGGGGAGACGCACGTACGTGGTTGGCGTGCTTGATGGCCTCGGCCTCGCCGCGCTTCTCGAGGTTGGCGGTGAACCGGAACCGTCGCTTGGGGTTCTTGACGACGCTGCAGAGGCGGCGCCAGCGGCGGAGCGCCTCCTCGGACGAGTTCTTGGCCTGCACGCCCCCGAACCGCTCCTCCAGGTAGCTCTCCATCCCCGCTCTCCCTCCTCCGCGGCTCCGCCTCGCTGACCTCCCTGCTGCCCCCCGGGCCAACGGCAAGGACCAAGAAGCAGCAGCTCCTCCGGTCCGGTCCGGTCCCGTCCTCCCTCCCTCCCTCCGGTGGGTCAGCCGGCCGGCCGGTCAAGCACCAATCAGGCGCGCGCGTGCGGGGCACGGCTCACTTGTAGATGGCTGGCTGCTGGCTTGTTGGCTCCGTGGGGGCCGGCGTCGCGGTGGTCGTTGGTTCCCGCGAGAGCAGCGGCCAACAGGGAGGTGGGGATGGCGAAGGGTGCAGAACAGAAGCCTGGGCTGCAGAGCGGTGGCTGCGGCAGCGACAATGGAAGGAAGGAAGCTGCGGGGAAACTGCGGTGGTGGGGAATGACGACACGAGTCGGAATCGTGGGCGGCAGCAGCAGCGAGCGCCAGTGGAAGCGCGAGAGCGACCGGTGGATGTCGCGGCCGGCGCCGGCGAGTCTGGTCAGTCGGTCGCTTCATCGAAGCCAAAAGGAACGGCGCATTTGACCCAGGAAGTCACGCCCATTTGGCCATAACCATAACCTCACCCGACCGACCATTGCTATCTCTATTTACAGGCTTGTTTCTTTGTATCAGCCATTATTCATTATTTTTTTCTCTATAGTAAATCAGCATTAGCTAGAATCGATCCAACGAACAAAACGATACTTCTATATCTCGTCTATAAGATATAGCATGCTATACTTCATCTATTTTCAAACATTGCTATTACAATTTATTATATATGTATATATGTATCCAATACCTACAATCTGAATGACGTTGAGTCCATCTACATCCATGTCATTTTTTTTTTGCAGCTCTAATGCTGAGCAATTTGTCTAGTCGTCAATGTCCACTCTATAGGTATCCAAAGTCGTTCGTCTGAAATTGTTGGAGCTTTTTACCTACGTACCATTATAAAAGATCGAAACTATCTATATACCACTGAAGATTCCAAAAGTTCTTCTATACCCATACACAAAACGTTTTTTCCCTACATACCATCTTTCATCTATTTTGACTGTAACAGCAGCTAACCGCCAATAGAAAAGACGCTTTTGCCCTCTATAGAATGCATCAAAATTTTCTATGACACCGAAACGGTATGTGTTGCAAAAAGACTTCACCTTTTCGTCTACACCACTACAAAAAGTTCATGGTAACAGCTTTATGTGTGCACATGAAAATATCAAATAGATATAATGAATTGGAACTTCGACAACCGCCACAACAAAAATAAGTATTTAAATTATATACATTCATACATAAATATAATATAAATGTAAAGTTTCAGCCGGTTATATGCATAAAAGAAAAAGGAAAAAAAATCCGACAATGACACTTTGTACTGGGCTCGTGATTCGTGAACCATTCACTAATGAGCCCGCAGTCAACCTGTTGTTCGCCACTGTTCGTATGAGTTATGAATTTCGCATCTTGACTCAAATAAAGTTTCTATTTCTTTCCCACTCCATGTTACGGTGGCATAGAGCGAATAATCAAAATTTTGCTATATATCTACCGTAATCATTTTTTGTCAAGTCCGGCCGCGAAAGGATATCTATCGCTGCACGCAAATTCAAAGAATCGCGCTTACATTCAACACCAACCCAGCGAAAGCTAAGTTCAATTCAACGTACGTCTGGAACCTTTTCAAGGTCATTTGCTACATTAGTTTGGAATTCAAGCCATGCGATGCCATTTTTCAGAGGTTCACTGTTTCCAACCCGATCATTATTTGTTCTTCTCACATTCTTACGCTGCCCATTTCAACTAAAACTCTAAAAGTCTGCTGACTGCTCCACATTAATATGCCGCAAGTCTGTGATGTGCAAGATCAGATTTCCTATATCATCTACCGCTCACGGCCATAGTCAAAATTTTTTTATTTATTATGATGTTTCAAAGATTCATCTGAAATAAATAAAAAAATATAAAACCGCCTTCAAAACAACTACATGGAGGTGAGACACACCATTTAAAAAGTTGAGTTATTTACCCGGTTTTGCTGTTCATGGAGAAAAAAAAAGTAGACTTTTAAGATAGTTGGGGGAGGAAAAATAGACTTTTTCAAAAATAAATATCCTTCTGTCAGACTCGTTCTTGCAGGATGCAAACGAACGAACGAGGGGCTGACTACACATCTTCCGGAAGATTTTGTTAGTTGTTATCTTCCACATTTTCAACAAATGAGCAATTGCCACGTAACATAATAAGCACAACCAAAAATAACAGAATATATAGCACATGTATGTCATACGAGTACGTTTCTGGAAGATATTTATGGTTGTTACCTTCTGGAAGTTTTTTACAGCAGTTATCTTCCAGACAATAATTGACAGAAAAAAAAAGAATGACAGCACATAACCTGATAACCAGGAGACAAACAGCACACGTACCTACTTGACGGACTAAAAAGATAGAACATGTGCTGTTATCTAGTACTTACTTTGCAATTCATACTGCACAAGCAAGTTCTCTTTATCATTTTCCAACTTCGAGAACAGGTTTGCAGAAAATAGTACACAGATAGGTCAATTAAAAAATGAAGATAACTATCTCAGCGAGAAGGAAAGTGAGGCAATACAGGCACATCACGTTGCTCTATGGGTGATTTCACATTAACACATTAAAATATTATCCCTTTCTAAATCACAAATCATAGGAAAGTGTGTGTGTGACGGTATAGGTACAACACAACAACATTTGGTTTGCATTTACTAGCAGCAAAACTGCTAGCAGATGAGACATGTCAGCTTGTATCCAAACAAAAAAAGAAGTGTTTGTATTAAAACATGCTATGGAACAAGAGGCACGATCTGAACTTGTGTTGAATCAGTTCTCCTTTGGCGCACCCTTCTTTGCAGCCTCGGCACAGCCTTCTCTGCTTCAATCTCTGCAACATACTCGTCAATCTCATCCTCTTCAAGTTTGTGAAAGCCATCCTTGTGTGCCGTCACTGCAATCTCTATGTTCTTGCCACCACTCTCAACAACCTAGAGATTATGGATGGTCACAGTTTCAAGTGGATGCCATGGTAAGGTCAAAGTTTCACAGACTAGACAGGAGTAGGCAGTAGACACAGAAAATGCTAGTAGTAGCATTACAAACAGAGTGGAGTTGTACATGGTATGGTACAACTGTATGTACAAACAAAAACAACAGAACAGATAAACAAAAATTCCAGCCAAACATAATAAAACTATATTATGACTGAAACTGTGAGACAAGTCTCTGAAAGACTGTACAGTGATAAAAAACCCAGGTAGAATATAATAACACCCAAACATGAACAGAAACTGTGAGAAACTACCAAAGAGAATCGTGCTTAAAAAGACAAGGTATGCAACTTACAGTTGAGAAAAGCACAACCATGAGAGTATACTAAAACTATCTTATGACTGAAACTGAACTATTTCTAAACAATGACTGAAACTAAGACTTAAAACTGAACTACAGTGAAACATGACTGAAACTGAACTATGACTGAAACTGAACAATACTGAACTATGCTGAAACTAAGACAAGTGGTCACCTCAAGTAAAAGTAAGTTAGATTCTATCTATCTACAGTCTACTTACATCTAATCCAATGATACAACAGAACGAAGCTTTAATCTATCAAGACAGTCCTAATGGTAAAGCCATTCATGATTGACCAAAATGGAATCAGAACAATGAAACAAAATCGAAGACTGAAACAAAAACACGAATCAGACTACAAACTAAGGATTAAACTAAACTATGACTGACTAAAAACTATAACTGAAACAATTTCTGCCATTTAAGACTGAAACCTCATGCTCAGTGCAAAGGTTCCATTGGTTAGTGTTAAGTTGCAGTTTTGTGCACGGCATGTTTCCAATATTTTGGACAAGTGAATTACCTGATACCTGGATCTGAACCTAATCCGACACATCTCTGTTTTAAGCACAAAAATCTTAGACTTACATAAAGTCTAGAGCATGGACTGCAACATATAGAAATTTGACTAAAATATCATAGATTTACAAGCAAACAATGAACAGAACTGCTTATTTAATTTATGAGAACCCCTTCAGCCCCACGCAAGGTCACACAAAACACACACTTACAACTAAGTGAGATGAGTCTTTTTTTTAAGCCTACACTTGATCAAGGGAATGAATCAAACAGTACTGCCTATTTAGTAAAAATTAGCCAGCGTCAGTGATTTGCTAATAAATACTTGAATAGTGTGCATGAAAGTGACACTTTAAAAAGGAAAGACATGATTTATACCATCCGAAGTTCTAAACTGCAAAAATACCACAAAATTCAGAAACTGAAACTACCAAGCATTGAGTCAATTGAGTTCCTGAAAACTGAACAAAACTGCAAGATAAAACAAAAACAGACTGCCGAACAGAGGGCCAGAAGGCAACAAAGTTACCTGTCGAACATAGCAAGACAAGGAAATTTCTCTGTTGCAGTTCTCCTATTTTTAGTAAACTGAACTAAGAAAAAATACAGTAGAGAGAAGTGAAGATCTGCAACTACACAAAAGTTGGGTACAGAACATGTGGACAACTATATCAAATACCATACAACTCCTGTAGCTTTGGAAAACAAGCTTCAGCATGGTTTTGCCCAATGTACTTCTCTGAGAGGAAGAAGTTGCTTGACAAGTCACATCGCTCGACTTTGCCATCATCATGCAAAGATTACGAACTTAACGCCAGCAATGACAAAGGTTTTTTTGCTACAGAAATTGAGTGCTCATAAGCAAATTATGTATACAAAAAAGAGAGAACAAAAGATAAAATTTGAATTCTCATAAGCAATTTGAAGTTAACAAGCATGATATACTGAACTCTAACCAGTGAAAATGAACTGACAAACTAGGGCAAACATGTTTAGCTTTAAGATCTAAAGTTCATATGTTGCACCGGTGACTAAAAGCATTACATCATAAAATCCATGTGCCTTCCT
Organism: Cymbopogon citratus; assembly: GCA_031170775.1. NCBI lineage: Eukaryota > Viridiplantae > Streptophyta > Magnoliopsida > Poales > Poaceae > Cymbopogon > Cymbopogon citratus. The sequence goes on from DXKC01000287.1 coordinate 10,789, forward strand.
AATGATCATTTCACACAAAGCTCCATGAGCACCACACCATCCATGCCACTCTAGAGTTCAGATCAACCACAATCAATCAATGACACTCAAGTTCAGATCGACGAACAGTCAAAGTCAAGTTTCAGAATCTCAGGGACGGTGTGAGGACTCTTTATCAATGTGAGCCGAGCTTCGTAAACAGGGCAAGCAACAACCGTCGAACGATGAGCAAGCTGAAGCTGCAGCCATATGAGCAGAAGCTCAACACTGACGCAAGTCCGTGCTACTAAAATAATACAGAACTGAACTGATGGTAAAAGGAAGAGAATAGAAGGAAATAAAATAGGTTATACTAATCAAATTATACCTAATTAGTATGTTATTTTTTCCTCTAGTGCTATTATAGCAAGTGTAAACGTACAAGGACATGTGAGTAAACGAGGCTCGGATCAAATCAGCTCTATAAGTCGAGAATTTTGAGAAGCAGAACTGGTGTTTGAAGCTGAATGGTTGTATCATCACTAGCAGATCACACATGAGCAGAGATAGTGATTCTGATGCATATAAAACAACTAAAATGAAGAGGCAGGTGGCTATTTTCTTGGACAGCTCATATCAAGAAACTCAACCATTATTTTTCCCTTCGCTTCACGGGTTAGATCAGAAGCACAGGTAATGTCAAATCACTGCCACCAATCAAGCAAACAAAAACACAAAATATCACAATAATCTAAACGAGAAAGATGATATGATTATCTGTATCCATTGCTTTGACACAGACCGATTAGCAGATTTTTCAGGGCCTGCAACACTGAATGGCACGCTAGATCCAGCACACGAATTGGGGCTTTCTTCTTCAAGGGTACAAATCTGACAATCCTGGGGTTAGCACCGTGCAGCAAATCTAATCCAATGGTCTATACCCTTCGAATCTCAAATGGCTAACATCGGAAACGAAAAGAAAAAAAATACTGAAAGAAGGGGAACGCACGAAACAATCACATTGCCTACTGGAGGCTAAGGATGGAGAGATTTGGGAAAGACAGATGCAACAGAGGACGACAGAGGGAGAGAAAGAAGACTCACTTGAATCAGTATATGCGGCAGAGAAAGGGCGGCGGGTGGGTAACCACACGAAACCGACTGAAACAGCGATGGACGAGGCGCGGACAACTGACAAACCGCGATCTGGGAGGGAGAGGAACAAACGCGGACGAGGCGAGCGGGGCAGGGGCGACAACAACAGATAAGGCAAGCAGAGCAAAGGAGATAGCGGCGCACGAGGCGAGCGAAGCAGGATCAACAGCGGACGAGGCGAGCGGAGCAGCGGCCACAACGGCGCACCAGGCGAGCGAAGCAGGAGCGACAGTGGCGGACAATCGCAAGCGGAGCAGGGACGACAACGATGGACGAGGCGAGCGGAGCAGGGGAGACAGCGGCAGACGAGGCGAGCTGAGCACGGGACGGCGCGGCTGCCGCAACCGACGACAATAACGGCACCGGCGCCGGCGCCGGCGCCGACGACGGCACACCGCTAATGTTTGCGACAGCCACACAACACAACTAAATTGGAACCACGAAACAGACATGAGTTAACTGAGCACGAATCTTAACATAAATCAACACCGTACAAAAGTGGAAGATGATAGAAACAGAAATCTGCTGGAAGATATATAGAAATTCCGTTCTGATTTTTGTGAAGATTTTTAGAATTTACCTTCTTTCTAACACATATCTAGTTATATTTATATATTGCGAAATGGGCCTAATAATTCTCTTTTGCAAGTACAGAACAAGAATAACTTTAGGCCCACTTTCTCCTATCTGCAGCCTGCCTATCTGTGACTCTGTGTTGGCACACAGTCTTCTTACTTCGTTGTCAGCAGTTCGGTATCCATCTGTTTTCGTACTTCCATGTGCCTCCCTCATTCATCAGCCTCAGGCCGTCAGGCCCTTCGCGATCATGCTGGCAGCGACTCATCCTAGATCGTGTCTTCCATGTGTACCCATGACTGAGCCTTTTCTGGTCCAGATGCAGAGACACTGAGACAGAACAGGCTTGTTTCTGAAGTAACCTTAATCTGTTAATCATCACACCCAGCTGGCTGGATGTCGAATATTGCAACATACCTCTCGTATTACCGTAATTCCACGCCATGACACTGTCACCATCAGTCCAGCAAGCAGGAGCCATCTGTATACTTTATTATACTAATCTCAATTACAACTGTAAAACAGAGAAAATATACCATAATACCAGCCCAAGAAACCCTGTCTTTGTACAGCTATATATCTTTTAACCTCTGCAGAAACTACTACCCAGTAACTTTTATCTACTAAGTTCTGACATTGGCTACACATGCTCAACAACTCTGAAGAATCACAGTCCTTGAATCTGAACTATTCTACACATCAAAAAAAAAAAGTTTTCCTAGTCAGAGGAGCTGTCCTCGTCAGAGGAGCTGAGCTCCCTCCGCTGCTCGTTCCGGTGCTGCGGCAGGGAGGTGCCGGTGCCGGCCGAGACGCGGAACGACTTGCCGGACCCCATCATTACCCTCTCCGGCGTCCTGCCAACGTCCCTGCACACGCGGTCCAGCGTCGCGAGGAAGTCCCTCACCACCATGAAGATCCTCAGTGGGTGAGGCTCCTCCTTGATGGCGTCGCCATGGAAGTACTCCGTGGTCTCCTTGACACGCTGCAGTGCGCTCTCCCCGGCTGCCTTCACTTCCTCAATCTCCACCTGAGCTTGTCCGAGGAACGCGTCAATCGCCTCGAAGAACTTCTCGCTTGATACCTGATCGGGACATGTCTGCTTGAGCTGAGAGACCTGCTTCACCTTCTCGAGGTCAGTTTCGAGCCTCGAGACGCTGCCGACCAGCGTGTCCATCTCCAAAGTGGATGCACTCTTCACGTTTGAGAGCTCACTGCTGAGCCCTGCAAGCACTTTCAGGCCATCCTTCTTGAACTGTTCCTTACTGGTGCTGCCGGGATTCACTGCTGCTGTTTCATCAGAACCGAAGCCTTCAGATCGGATGATCTCTTGAACTACGAAATGGAGCACTGTCGTTTTTCCGTCTGTCGACTTGATGTCTGCAAGCTTTAGAAGGGTGTCAAGTTTGAAGGCCCTCGCCTCACCTCGATTAGTTCCATCATTCATGCGATTCCCAGTCTTGAGAACTGCATCTAGCAACTTCAAGAATAGCTTGCTGCTTCTTAAATCTGTACAAGCTGCCTGAAAATTTTCTGAAGAAATATTATGTTTTGATAATTGGCCTGAATTTGTGAAGGAACTTGTATTGTATGAAATCCATAAGGTGTTTACGCTGTGTGCATAAATGCTACAAATCCTAGAGCAAATATAAAGTTTGAAACGGTCCACTTTAAATAGTTACTAAAACATGTGTTAGAAATATAGAATGTGACAAATTTATTTCTGAAAAATTGAATACGTGGTAAATTTACTTAAAACAACTATATACTCCATCAGTTCCAAACATAGTTCACTTTGGCTTTGTATTAACTCAAATTTCTTAAACTTCGATCATGTTTATAGAAAAAAGTATAGCATATGTAACATCAAATTGGTTTCATTATGTCCTCCATGAAATGTGTTATGATAGAGCATTATTTGAATTTGTAGATGTTAATATATTTTTCAGAAAACTTAGTCAAAGTTAGAGAGGACAAAAGCTAAAGTGAACTATAATCTGAAACAGAGGAAGTAGTTTGTAGCAGATAATTAAAATGAAGGAGTTCAAATGAAATCATCATAGACATTTACCTCCAGCGTTCCAAAAGATTTCTTTAAATAATTCACCTCAGTGCCAAAGTTTGCTCTGTACAGCATTGCATCTACTCTTTTGAAGGCAAAAGGAACATCAAGTACATCTTTCAGAAAGCGCTCTGCTGGATCAAGTTTTGATATATCGCCATTATAATCTTTTAATTTCAGTTCCTCTTCTTTGGTCGGTGCCATCTTAGCTAGTGTCTCGTAGAACTCAGACCCCAAATCTCCATTTCCTGAAGAACAATTCAAATAGCATCAGCTAAAGGAACCAAATGGCAGATGGCAACTCCTAACTGCTGCCACAGCAACCACAGATTGACTTATGACAATTGAAAATATCAAGAGGACATCAACTGCAGATTGACTGTGCATGTCAATATCTGGAACAGAGGGATATTGTGCTATGGTGCCTTATCCCTATGACTCATAGGCTATCAGTGCTAATGCACAGCATTTCCCATTTTCTGGTGATTTTTATTTATGTGGCTCGTGTGTCATGTCAACTGTATATAAGGATATGACTGAGTACTGTAACTGGTATCCTTGCAATAAAATTGAACTAACTGTATAGATGAGATATGTTGGTTGTGATTTGTGAACAATAAACGAGGGACATGAATTGAAGCTTGTTAGATCCAAAAGGTATAGCTAATCAATGTTTCCATGTGACAGCATAAGAAAGCAACTGATTCATAGGCCCACTACCATGCTGCGTACAGCAAAATCTTATTTCTACAAAAGGAAGTACCTAATAAAATAAACTTGCATGGTCATAACATCACTACTTAAATATTCATCATCAAAAGGTTCATGGTGCTAATAATTCTGATTCATGTATGCCAGGTAAGGACTGCAAGTGTTACAATCAATTTGGGACAGATGTCACATAAATCATTTCCGGAACCAGTTATACTTATGGGGCTAATTATGTCTGAAGGTATACTGTCCCAGCTATCAAAATGAGGAACATATATTATATATCTTGATATGATTCCAGATAACGCTTCTCAATTTATTCTCAACAAAAAATAACTTTGTTGTGGCATACATAATTTGATGTGTCATCCGGTAATTGAAGCTTCAATTATTGTCTCTGTACTTATGCCAGTCTGAGGTAAGAGCTTTTCAATTTATTCTCAATCAAAAACTATTAATTAGTACAGAGGAGTTGTTAATCACAAAAGAAAAGATAGATAAGTGGTCGGGTGGCCACTTTGTCCATGATTATTATGCTTTCTTTTCTAGACTATCTTATTTTCTCTGTAGGGTGTGCATTTTACGGACTCTTAGCAATTATTTCACCATGACTATCAACTGCTATTTATGATGAGAACTGTTAGCAGTAAATTAGTGGTTCTACCATTCTCAACCTCCTTGTGATCTCTGTAGCTAACAAATACT
>DXKC01000289.1:0-13376 GCA_031170775.1 Cymbopogon citratus
CAGCGTCGTCACCGCGAGGAGGAAGCACCACCGTGGCTGCCCGTGAGGGAGCCGGCGCCGCCGCTAGTACTACTATGGGGGAGGAAATGGACGGATGAGAAAAAAATGGAAATGAAATTAGGATTTGTAACCAGTATATATAGTACTGAACACGGTACCTTTACTGCTAATTTTGGGCAATTACTGTTATGGTTTATGGATGATTTTTTTAATGATTACCGGGTGGTGCTAACCAAATGATGCGGTGGTTGTTGTTTTATGGTCGTAGCATGGTGCTTTTACTGTTGCGAGAGATTGAGGTGGTTACCACGGGAGATTGACGGAGCGAGACGGTTCCGTCGGCGTGGTATATATTATTTACCACTATGGATGTTGAATAGAGAATATATATATATATATATATATATATATATATATATATATATATATATATATATATATATATAATGCATTCCTTTAATTAGTCCACAAGGTAGGTATGGTGTGTGCGCCGTTGATATATACGATAGCCAATTCACTCAAATTTCATTCATCTAGGGTAGTTCAGGCTTCTATAGCGGCCGCAATTTTGGGCGTGTAAACTCTTTTTTTTCGCGAATATGCAAAAGATTTGTGAATCATTGCATATTAAGAAGAAGAGTTTGACAAACTTACAACGCGCTTCTTAGAGCGTCGGCGGTTAACACAGCCGTAGCTGGACCATCTTCATGGGAAATTCTAGGTCAATATTACATAAAGAAACAACCGAAGTTGACGCTATGACACAACCTAGGAGGTGGCCTTGCGCCTTCCCAACTGTCTGTGCAGCTGAGCAGCCAGAAGGATCACGTCCAGCGCCTCGGCCTCTTCCGCGGTAATGCCGCCGCGGAGGAGCTTTTCATACTTCTCGATGGCTAATGCGGGAAGGAGCTTCACCGGGCTTGACATAGCCCATACACTGCATGATCTGCATGATCTAAGACCTCCCCTGGCTTGGAAGCAGGAACTCGAGAGAGGGGCTGAGCCACCAACCGCCTACTCCGCTCTGGGAGTCTAGGCTTAACGGGAGGTTGCTTTGGAGGCTCATGAATAAGAGGAGAGTCCCTCTTAATTGTCACTTGGCTGATGAAGCAGTCCAGGCGGTGCTGGAAGGTGTCGTCACTAACCTCACTAGAGAGGGTCTCTGGCATCTATGTGTACTCATCTCTCCCTTCCTAGATAACAACGCCGAACCCTGCCCCAATCAGATCGTGCCATATAGACGTGATGCCCAGCTCACTGCCTCAACAAGTAGAACTTCTCGATAAAAAAAAAATCATAAATAAGGACAGAAGTTGTCTTTCAGTTGCATCAGCTGCCTCACATATGCCTCACGTACCATATTTATCCGGATACATATATATATAGTAACGTGGTCACTGGTCACTTGACATGTCTATGACTGTTGTGTATATGTGGTATGCGTGATGCTGATATATGCATGTAGACTCGTCGATTGGTTCTCCCTGCCATTCTGCCGGCTGAATGAAGCGAGAGGCATTACTTTGATTAAACTTTCTGGACATGGCTCAAAACAGTTACATGCACGTTAGATTCCTTTCCCCTTGTGTCTAGACCCTTAGGGACAGACGATCTATATTTTTTTTTTTTGGAAATGGAATTATTTTCATGAAGTGAAGGGACTATAATACCTTTCTCGGCCTTTTGGCTAAGATCAAGTGTAGTGAAGGGACTATAAATATGTCTACATTTCAATTTACATGAGAGTGTGTTAATCTAATTACCATTTTTTCATGGATACCTATACCATGATCAGTTTAGTTCATTTTATTTCTGCGACAATGATATTTGGGCTTGCAAGTGTCAACTAAATAAAATGCGCATGGATCAAGTCCTAATCTCACCATCTGCCCCCAAATAACTACATCCTTTTTTTGAGATTACACAGTACAAAGCAGATGTCCAATACGCACGCACGCTCACCCCTATGAACACACGTAAACAAACCCTACTCTTTTTTAGATAATGGATACGAATATCCGGCCTCTACACCATAAGGTGTACACAGCCAATTATTACAAGAGAGTTTAACAAAACCCAGACCATCTTAGAACCAAGACCACGAAATTAAAGTAAACGAAAATGTTGCTTCCACCCTCTATTGGAGACCTCTAACGCAATCATCTCTAAACTCTTGCTTGTCGAGGAGAGGGCGTCCTTGGCTTGTTCATCACGCTGTAACTGCGCCCAGAAACGTAGCCAGTAAGCTCCCCTGAAGATAACCTGTAACATAGAGTTAGTTCTCAATTTGTTAAAAACAATATCATTCCGGCATCTCCAGATAGCCCAGCAAAGAGCTGCTACCCCCACCCAAATCAAACCTTTGGCCTCTTTACTATAACCATTAAGCCATGTACTGAACATATGGCTAACTGATATAGGTTGGGTTAAATTAGTAGCAAAAAGGACAATCCTCCAAATCATTTTCGCAAGGTGGCAGTCGAAAAATAAATGCTGGATCGACTCATTCATGTTACATGAGTCGCATTTCTGGCTGCCTTTCCAATTTTTCCTAGCGAGGTTGTCTTTGGTTAGCACAACTCCGCGTTGTAAGAACCAAAGGAAGATTTTTATTTTTAGAGGAATTTTAAGCTTCCAGATTCCTTTATGTCGGAAAGGTGGATTCTTGTCAATAAGGTGAAGATACATCGAGCGAACTGAAAACAAACCAGAATTGGTTAAGCTCCAATTAAAGTAGTCCTCACCCTCCACCAATTCAACAGTAGAGATCCGTGCTACTAGATTATGCCACTCAACAAGTTTATTACCCACCAGAGCCCTTCTAAAAGATAAATTAAGAGGGCTTGTCACCATCACCTTGGATACAGTTGCGTGGGGGTCGCGAGCTATATTGTATAGGGAGGGGTAAACAACTTTTAGCGGCTTATCGGTGATCCAGGTATCATCCCAGAAACGTGTCTTTGTTCCATTTTTTATCTTAAAGGAACCAATAGCCAACACCTCCTCTTTGATCTTCATGAGGCCTCTCCAGAAATGAGAGTCATTTGGTTTGGCAGACACTTGTGAGAGAGACTTTGTCCTTAGGTATTTATTTTTCAACATTGACTGCCAGAGGCCATCTGTGTTTAGTAAACTGACCAACCACTTAGCCAAAAGGCATTTATTTTGTAGTTGTAAGTCTAAAATACCTAGGCCTCCCTGGTCCTTGGGGCGACAAAGAATGTCCCATCTAGCAAGTCGGTATCTATGTTTTTCAGAGGATCCTTGCCAGAAGAACCTTGATCTGAATTGATCCAGGTTTTTGAGAACCCCTTTAGGGATTTCGAAGAAGGACATCATAAACATAGGTAAGCTGCTTAGAACCGAGTTAAGCAAGATTAATTTTCCCCCATAAGAAAGATATTTCGCTTTCCAGCAGGAGAGTTTGTGACGAAAACGTTCCTCAACCCTGCTCCATTCAGAATTAAGGAGCTGTCTATGGTGCATTGGTATACCTAGATACCTGAAGGGGTATTCACCCGCATTACATCCGAAGAGAGTGGTATAAAAAGATTCCATCTCCTTGGCTGCACCATAACAGAAAATTTCACTCTTATGGAAATTGATCTTGAGTCCCGATAGCTGTTCAAATGCATAAAGCAAGAGTTTAAGATTTGTTGCATGTTCTGGGTTATGTTCCATGAAGATGATGGTGTCATCTGCATACTGGAGAATTGATAGACCATCATCAATGAGGTCCGGAAGAATCCCATTTATTTGACCATCCGCTTTGGCTCTATTTATAAGTAAAGCAAGCATATCAGCCACAATGTTAAAAAGGATGGGTGACATAGGATCTCCCTGTCTCAATCCCCGCTTGGTCTGAAAGTAGGGTCCCACCTGATCATTAACTTTGATCCCCACACTTCCCCCTGAGACCATTTGTTGAACCCATCTACACCACTTGTGAGAGAAGCCTTTCATGCGTAAGGTTTGTTGTAGAAAATCCCACTTAACCTTATCATAGGCTTTTTCGAAATCGATTTTAAAAATGATTCCATCACGTTTTTTTGTGTGTAGCTCATGGATAGTTTCGTGAAGAATAACTACTCCTTCCATGATATTCCTGCCTGGAATAAAGGCAGTTTGTGTTGTACTCACCACCTTTTTAGCAACCAGATTGACCCTATTTGTGCCCACCTTAGTGAAGATTTTAAAACTAACATTAAGGACACAGATCGGTCTATATTGCTGAATTTTGGATGCATTCTCGTTTTTTGGAATAAGAGTAATGATTCCAAAATTCAGACTAAAGAGATCTAAGACCTCCCTGTGTAAATCAGCAAAGAGGGCCAGCAGATCATCCTTGATCACCCCCCAAAAGACCTGATAGAACTCAGCAGGAAAGCCATCTGGCCCTGGAGCTTTATTGTGCTCCATTTGAAATACGGCAGTTCTTATCTCAGGTTCAGTGAACGGATTAATTAGGATATCATTTTCTTCTGGTGAGACCTGTGGAATATCCAGGCTATAACCTTCCATCAGAGTGATATCGGTGTTTTCTGGTGGTCCAAAAAGGTTTTTATAATAGTTAGTGATGTGGTTTTTGAGGTGGTCGACATCTATAACAACACCTTGATCATCTTCAAGTTTATAAATATGTTGTTTGCGATGTTTGCCATTAGCTACTAGGTGAAAAAATCTAGTATTAGCATCGCCCTCCAAGAGGGTTTTAACCTTGGCCCTCTCATACCACTTTAGTTCTTCTTCCCTCAAAAGGTGAACTAGACGCTCCTTGAGATAATGTTTAAAATCAATTTCTTGATCAGATAAAGGTCCGTCTTCGGCCTTTTTATCAAGATTATCTAAACGAGCTAGCAGGGATTTTTTCTCTTTTCGATAAGTCCCTGATGTGTGCTGAGCCCACCCTCTAAGGTGTTGTCTAAGTCTACGGATTTTAGACTGCCAACGTTCGAGAGGAGTGGATCCCAGGCTTTGAGATTGCCAAATATTTGCAACCATCTCATAAAAGCCTTCTCTTAGAAGCCAACCCCTCTCAAATTTGAAAGGCCGGGTTCCGACTTGGTGCGTAGAACCACCAGTGTTGAGAATCAAAGGAGTATGATCCGAGATGTTCCTATCTCTAGGTTGGACCGTTGACAAGGGGAACTGCTCCTCCCACTCTGTGCTAACGAGAATTCTATCAAGTTTCTCGAAAGTTGGATCATCCCCCGAGCCCGCCCAAGTAAACTGGCGGCCTGTCATCGATATTTCCTTTAGTTCAAGTGATTCAATGACAGCGTTGAAAAGGTCTGGCCATTTATGGTCAAAATTCCCTTTGCTTTTATCGTGCACTGTTCTCATGATATTAAAGTCACCCCCTACAATGTAAGGTAGAGGTTCTTTAGAACAAGTGTTCGCTAGCTCAGAGAGAAAAGCGCCTTTGTTATGAAACTGCGCTGGCCCATAGACCGTAAATAGAGCAAATTTGAATCCATTGGATTTACATCTAAGGGTGAATTTGACATAAAAATCCCCTTCATCAATTGCCCCAATATCAAAAATATCTAAATCAGCCCCGAGAAGAATTCCCCCAGAGCGTCCATGTGGTGCCATAGTATGCCAAATAAAATTATGACCCCCACAAAGATTTTTAAGGACATGGTCTGGAAAAGAGTCACGCCCAGTCTCAGAAAGAGCTATAAAATTTAATTGCTCTTCCTTAACCAATTCGGCCAAGAATCTATGTTTAGCCAAGTCACCAAGACCTCTGCTATTCCAGAAAACTCCTTTCATTTTAGAAAATTTTGGAAGGAGTTTTAGGTTTATTGGGAAGCTTGCCTTTCTTAAAATTTTTGGCATTATTATATTTTTTCTTGCGGCGGAGAGGAGAAAGATCTATAATTTGATCATTCTCAGTCTCAAGCATCCTCTCATTTGAAATACCACAAACGTGGCTAAGAGCTGCATCAAGCCGTTCTTCCCTTTCAACATCAAAATTGAGGTTGGTGCTCTTAGAAACAGAGACACCCTTTTTTGTTTAGCTTTTAGAATTAGCCTATCTACCTCTAGATTCTTAATGACTGCTACCCCAGAAGGCCCTAGGTTGATGCCTATCCTACCAAGGTTTGAAAGAACTTGAAAATCAGAAAGGCTGGAAATACCTGTGGTCTCCAGGTTCTTCTTGGCCGCCTGGCATTCGACCTTCTGCATGGTATGCTCATCCGCCCTTGCCGCAGTCCTGACACTCCGGCGCAGCTCCACCTGTGTCACAGCTGCCTAGTCCTCTCCCCCCTGCTTCAGCTTGTTTGGATCCGACAACTCCTCATGCTATGCAACCAGGGAATCTGTCGAAATAGGCTCCCTAGCAGCATTAGCAGCGGAAAAGGAAGCTTCCCGCCCTGGCAGCGACTCCACTGGCAGTTGGGGGGCCGCAGGCGACGTAGACCCCCCCAACAACGTCTCAGCACCAGGGTGCTGTCCACAGCACGGGGGGTATCAGTCGCGGTGGAGACCCCCACGGGTGGAGTGGAGCTCGAGGGTGAGGTGGGGGTGGAGCTCGGAGTAGAACCCCCACCTTTCGCCTGGTATGCCCCCTCCGTCCTCTCCAGAAGAGAAGGTGTATGCTCTGAAGAGCTCAACCTCCTCTCCTCCTCCCGCTGTAGAGTGGCACGCGACGGCGAGGTGGGGGTGGAGCCTGGAGTAGAAGCCCCACCTGTCTCCTGGCGCGTCTCATCCGGTATCTCCGGCACCCCCGACTCCTCCTCCATCGGTAGCAAAACAATAGAAGAGTGAGCATTAGTATTAGGAAAAATGTTGTCGTCCGCCAACACTTCCTCAGTAGCTGGGGAAGGCTTAGAATGTTCCCCATCAACATGCTGAACCATTCCATCATCTTGCTCTAGCATCACTTGGTGACTGAGATCATCAATCAGCTGACCAACTGCACTGTCTAGACCTTCAGCAATCCAAGCTGCAAGCTGCTGCGTTTGTATACCTGTAGCCACAGTGCTCAACCCCTCAGCTATCAGAGATGCAGCTTTGTGCGGTGGCATATCCTGACTTGATGGAAGTACAGAGCTCTCAGTAGAATTATGAGACTTTGGAGGGGGATCCTTAGTAGCATCCCTCATGTCATGATCTTCTCCATCGAGATTCCTGTCATTTTCACCCCCGCTCAAGTCATCCGCTTCTGAAAAATTCTCCTCCAACATTGGGGTTTCATCAGGTGTAAAAAAGATGCGGTAAATAGCAGCACCCACACAGATATGTACAAAATCAGGGATCAGTTTGACATCAGCAACTGCCACTAAAATACGGACCTGACCAGTAGTTCTGAAGTGAACCATATCAACTTTCTGAGTGGCCCCAATCATAGTTCCAACAGCCCAAAGTTGAAGGAAGGATCTCAGAGGGTGGGGTACATTAGTAACAGTTACCCAAACCTGATCAAGGATTTTAATAGGCTGAACCTCATCAACATATTCTTCAAACAGAATTATACCTTCCTTATTCCTCGTGGTGACGGAGCCAATTGCTACCATGCGATCAAGTTCCTCCTTGCTAGGGAATGGAACCATAAAAGAATTCCCTCCCAACTCTTGGACCTCCCAGTCCCACCGAACTGGGATAATCCTAGCTAGCTCAGATTGTAAGAGCTGAGCGGAAACTTCCCCAGAGTCCACCTTGATGAGTGCAGCTACCTCTGAATGAACAACACTACCAATTTCACTTTGTTTAGCAGCTTGAATATGAAAAAAACCCATACCATCTTGAGCAGCACCACAATACGCTACTGATGGCTTGGGACCTCGAAGTAGGGGGCACTGGTTCGCATAATGTCCTTCCGTGCAGATGTCACACACCACCCATGCAGCGGGGTCCTTGCGCTTCCGCTTCGGGTTTCCCTGTTCCTCAGTGCTTGGTCCAGCGCGTTCTTGCTCAGCCGTACCAGAGGCGATCTCCTCTGGTTTACTCCCTTCCACAGCTCTGTCCGAAGCTCCAACGGGAGGCGGCTTCGGGGCTCCGCGACCTTTGCCACGCGGCAGTCCTCCGGACTGAGGGAAGGCCGCACGGCCTCGGCCCCGCGCAGATGTACCTCGGCCAGCAGCCCCCGCGGAGGGGTGGCCTCCCTGAGCCCCCGACCACGGCTGTGAGCACCATGGTCACGTCCTCCATCAACAGCGCGAAGGCGGTCGTCATGTCCTCCCTGAGCACCTCGACCACGTCCGTGATTGCCATGATCGCGTCCTCCATCAACACGCGCTTCACCAGCACGGGGGCGTCCTTCAGCGCCACGCCCCCGTCCTAGACCACGACCACCCGGGGCACCGCGCGCAGGCTGATGGCGACCACGGTTCCCGGCTGCATCGTTGCCGCCAGCCATGAGGGCTTCTCGGTAAGAACGGTGGCTGGTGGGACGTGATGGTGGCGGGGGATCGATTGCGGCGCGGAACAGTGCTGTGTTGATCAGGCGTCTCGTAGGGTTACCCGGTCTCGATTGGATCGCGATGATCTCTGTCTGCGTGGAGGGCGAAGGCGCGGTCCGGGAGGAGTGCACCGCAATGGGCTTGACCGGTTGCTTAGAGGAGTCATCTATTATTTAGCCTTTCACAATTTAGATAATCCTTTCTCTTATGCTTCTTTCTACATAAAAGCCCTACTATTATTGGGATAAAGTTTTGAAAATTTTATTTTACATATGAGAAATGGGGGAGCTATATATATTTTAAAGCTAAGTTGGTATGATAGAGTTGAACCCCATTATTCGGTGCTCTATTGAGCTACATGTAGATGCGAGCTAATGAAATGGATGTCCATCTGACCCTACATCTGTAATTACAACAACCTTGCCCTTACTTTTCACCATTGGTGATGGTAATTGTAAGTATGGGTACTTCACATTCACAAAAATACCCCTTATCTGACCCTAAAAATGAGGGAAATGCCACATAATACTGCATAGGGTTGGTGCCATGTCCTTTGATTGAGATCTTAGAGTGTTGTTTGACTATACATCTAGGTCCAATCCTTGATGGCTTTGTAGTGCCTTAGTCCATGGGATAGTTGCGTTGGCCCTAAGAGTACCATCAGGTTTATCATTCTCGTGGTTTTGATAAGGGTTTTGGGTGGGGGCTCGCCGAACTGTCCTTGTTAAAGAGGTATTATTTATTTGACCTCCAAGGGTGTTCTACATCCTAATGGGTCTGAATATCCTCCATATGTATCCAAGGCTTCACACACTTTTCGTGCTATAGGAGACTAGGTTCTCCTCCCCAAGCACTGCATCATTAGTGGTGATCAATAGGTGCTTTTGTCACCTAATGGCACATGTAGAGTGCATCATAGTGTAATGAGGGCATTTATTGGTTGCTCTTCCTAACATCATGGGCTGACTGCCTTGTCAACTAAAGTGATCAACTTCCTTGGTGTACCCATCTCCATCTTGACAGCCAAGTAGTAATAGAACCACATAAATGTCAAATAAAGCTACTGCCAGTGTGCAGCATGATGAGTTTGTACAGCTCTTGTGATCCTCCCATAAAAATATGCGGGTTTATATGAACATTACTAAACCAAACAACCTTCTATTGTGTTGTGTTGCTTAGTCTATATTACCTACAATCAATTAGAGCCATACCAGTGACCAGCAGGCGTCATTGTTATTTGACTCTTTTACACGGGTTGCAGCTGCATTCATGGAACCAAGCCAACTTCTTGGTGGCTGGTCTCGTAGTTTGGGGGTCCCTCAATTCTAGTGAGCTAGATCACATTTTAATTTAGTTACCCAGCACAGTTACAAAACTTAGGATCATAACTGGTAGTCGGTCTGATCCCCACAATGTGTGGTTAGCTTTCAGCGTCCATATAAGGAGCCACACATCACAACTGTCAAATGAACAAATAGTTGGTTATGCCCCACCTTGAGCACATTATTCAAAATATAAGATGGGACTTTTAATATGATGTTCACCTTGGAGCAAGGGATTTTGTTTATGCTCCTTTTTCTTTGGGTTGTATGTCTCATGGGCCTATATCAATGGGAGAGTTTGCTTTTTGTTTGTTTTCATGAGTTTTGTCACACATCCATAATAATATGTTTTATGTGGACTCATCTAGATTTTTTTCTCTAAGTCAGGCTATCATGGAACCACCAGATATTTTTTCTTCTTTCTTCGCAAAACAAAAGTTTTCTTTTCAAACTGACCCGAGCATTTCCTCAAATTATGAGTAGTCTTTTTACAGATAGATTGATTGGAACATTATATGTCAATTTATTTATATCTTTAATATAGAATCATATACTATCAACTAATTTCAATTCAGTATATATTCTGATGAATAAAATCTCTTTTCTTCGAAGTATGATGTGATCGTCCCAGCTATTGGTTCAGAAGCTTGGGTGAAGAAGCTCAGGTAAGCAACCCTCCCCTACCATTTAATTAACCATAATTGCAAATTTCTGCTGTGTGTGCCTCAAGATCCCTAACTTAATTTGTGTTTCAGATGGGATGGTCTTAAGCAATTCCTGAGCCTGCCAAGGCACCCCTTACATTATTGCGATTCATCTCCTGAGCATTGTTCTAAGCAGATCCGAGCTTATGTAAGGGCTTACGAAAACCTTGTATTCTACTGGGTTCTTGGAGCTGGCCACATGGTAAGTCTTTATCCTTATATATGTCACTACATGATATAGATTTTTGATGGCCAAAGCCGAAGTGTTTACTAAATATGTGGTGCTTTGTCAACAGGTCCCAGTTGACCAGCCCTATACTGCATTGAGAATGATCGCTAATATTACGCAATCTCCGGGCAACATAGATGACGCGACTTGCAACTAATCTAGTGTAGAAAGCATCGTCATGAATAGGGTACTACACTGATGCTGTGAGGCACTCAGCTGTGCTAGGTCCATGTAATTTAATAATTACTAAACTATTTGACTTGCTTCCTATCTGTCTAGTATGTGCATTGCTACTCAAAAAATCCTCTATTAGATGAATGCTAAACTGACCAATTGTTTGGATAGCCGCGCCTCAAGCATGCAAAGTGAGTGGGTCAATTGTGAGCCCAGCTCCAACCATGTGGGTTGTCAATTCATTCGAATCACCTCCATGATTATTTATTTTCTCTTTGCTTTTCCTTGTTTAATTGTTGCCAATTTCAAAAATGATGTTACCAGCTGAAAGTCTGGAACAAACAGCCGAACCATTATCACCAATGGTGATAGAGCAACCGCAGTTACAGATAGGACCCAGGCAGATAGCTAGGTCCCTGCCATTCAAACGAACTAACCAACACCACCGATAGTGATAGCCAGATAGGAAGGTCGTTCTGCCATTATTTTTTGTAGTATGCTTTTTTTGGTTAAGCTGGTTTTACCATCGTTGACTACGTACCTATCAAGACTTTGTTTGTTTTAAATAAAATAAATCCCAATAGGCGCAACCCGTCCAGCTTTCCTAAAAAAAAATAAATACTTCTATGTACTCTTTTCGATAAAACCAGAGTATAACTCTTATTTTCATATTAAAACAGATTCAGCACAAGTAAACTGGATGACCCTGCCGAAACAATGCAATTCTTTGCTTTTTGCTTTGCCTCGTACAAATGCTTTGAAGTTTAAACACCTGCACCTGTACACATTCTGTGCTACTGCCTAGCCAGAGCAAAGAATCTAAAAGGTTTGGAGCTTGGTGGTAGAATCTAGTTTTCTTTGTAGCTTTGGTCAGGTGGTGTTGCGTTTGTCTCAAGCGTTCTTTGTTTTGCTGCTAAAACAACCTCTCATATTTAGTCCCCATATGAGATAAGTGGCCTATATGGGGACCAATTTCTTCTCTAATACAATGAAGCGCAGCTCTCCTGGTTTTCTAAAAAAAGAAGGGTTGGAGGGCCCGCCTTTCAGACCCAATGTGACTAAGTTTTTTAATACCTTTGTGGTTGAGCAATCTCAAGCATCATGTGGCAATTGTACTGGATCGGAGGGTAGTGACGGCCAAGCTACATAGGCTGGGCACCCTACTTCTTTGTGCAATAACTATGTAGAATCAGTAATGCTTGGCATCTTGCGTCTGACACTTTGGAGGCTTCTGTAGGGCTGCAGGCCCACGTGCCTGGGTCCAACTCAACCGCGCGAGCTCCACCAGCCTCGTGCGTTCTGCCCAACAAGCTTATCTCTTCCACATCCTTATCTCTTCCCCTCCATTCTTTTCTCCCCCTCCATTCCTTTTCCTACGGCAGCCATCTCACGCTATTGCTCGCTCATCCTCGCCATGCGCTGGTCGCTCGCCATGGTCGTGCGCCACCTACTGCATCCCTTCGCCAAGGTGCTGTTGTTGGTGGACCTCGTCGTGCGCGCCGCCCACTCCCTCCCATCGCTGACGTCGGTGGTGCTCGTAGAGCTCTGACCGGGGAGGAGTGCGCCCACTGCCTATCGGCATCTCGAGCAGGGGAGAGAAGCCGCGACAGCCGATAGCCATGGCAGGCGCCGCTCCCCCATCCCATGCTCCTCCGCAAGCAGGGAGGTGCGGCGGAGCAGTGCATGGCCGGAGGCGGCTCGGGCAGGAGGGAGGCCGCGACGACGCGGCACTCTCACTCTGGAATCTGGATCTGAGCTCCCCCTCCTCCTCCCTACTCTAGCTGTTGTTTCTCCTCGTCCGATTTGAGCTCTGGAATCTGGATCTGAGCTCTTCCCCTCCCTCCTCCCTGCTGTTGCTCCTCCTCCTCGTCAGATTTGAGCTACTAGATTTTTTTTGTTGATGTTTCATTAGATTTCAAACTGACGGTGCAATAGGTTCTAGTCTGATGCTGCAGTAGTACTGAATTTTGAGATGTTGTAGTTTGGTTCGGTTGCTCTAGAATTTTTGGTTTTTCTGGATGTTTTGTACATTTCAAATGATGTTGCTGTAGGTTCTAGGTAATATTGCAGCAGTACTACTTTTGAGATGTTGTGGTAGATTCCAATTGCTTCAATATTATGTTTGTAAAAGTTGTCCCTTGTTTTGTTGCAACAATTTGCCCCTTGTGATTTTTGCAATATTTATGTTCACATGGCGTTTCAAACTGTGTTAACCTGTTGCCGCATCAGTTAATTCATTGTTGTTTCAATATCATGCACATGGTGTTTTCGTTTCGACCTGATGTTTGCGACGGCAAAACGCGGGGGCCGGGGGACGGGTTTGCGAGGTAGCTGGCCAGGGGGTGTGAGGACGAGTTGCAAGGGCGAGCTAGGGGTGCACCCATCGTTAGCGGCAAGCGCGAGGGGCAAGCTGCTGCGCGGACCTAGGGTTGGTGATGGGCTGCAGGGGCCTGATTTTTGCAGTGGACGTTCTTAATGTTGCAATATTCATTTCTTGTGGCAGTTTATATCTTGATTTGTTGCGTTAGATGTTTTTTGA
>DXKC01000290.1:0-11799 GCA_031170775.1 Cymbopogon citratus
GAATAGTAATATTATTAATGGCTCTACAATCAACACACATGCACCAAGAACCATCTTTCTTAGGAACCAAAATCACAGGAACGGCACAAAGACTAAGGCTTTCATGTACATACCCACGGTCCAAAAGCTCTTGGACTTGTCGTTGAATCTCCTTAGTCTCTTCAGGGTTGGTTCGATAATCAGCACGGTTTGGCAATGTCGCTCCTGGAATCAAATCGGTTTGATGCTCTATCCCTCTCATAGGTGGCAGTCCCGGGGGTATCTCCGCTGGAAAAATATCATCATACTCCTGCAAAAGGTTAGTGACAACAGGAGGTATCGAGTGGACAATACCATCAAGCGAAAACATAGCTCGTTTTGCAAATCAAAGTGTAGCAAATATCATCATCAGAAATTTTAGTAAGGTCACATTTTGTTGCAAGCATAACAGCACCCTTCAATTTAATACCGTCGGTCATAGAATTAGGTGCAGACTTATCAGTTTTAGGTGGATAAATGGAATTAGCAACTTGCTGATTTTCAGATTTAGTTTGATGTAAACTAGCAGCTCGCTCTTTATCAGCTTGTACAATTTCAGATGGGGTCAAGGGAACCAAAGTAATTTTCTTTCCTTTATGAATAAAAGTGTATGTATTACTTCTACCATGGTGTGTAGCATCATTATCAAATTCCCAAGGACGACCCAACAAAAGTGAACAAGCTTCCATAGGTACTACATCACAATCAACATAGTCGGCATAGCTACCAATGGAAAAGTAAACTCTACAAGTTTGTGCTACCTTAGCTTTACCTGAATCATTCAACCACTGAATATAGTATGGATGGGGGTGCTGGCATGTGGTCAAGCCAAGCTTCTTGACCAAATCTATACTCACCAAGTTATTGCAGCTACCTCCATCAATGATGACACGTGCTCGGCGATTGTTGATGACAAAGAAAATCTGGAACAAATTGTGGCGTTGCAGCTTCTTGGGTTGTAATTGTGCACTCAGTGCCCGCTGCACAATGACGCTCAAATAGGCCGATGTTTCCTCGCTACCAAGGACCTCACCATCCCCATGATCATGTTGTTGTTGTTGTTCATCTTCATCATCAGAAACGCTGACATACCCATCGTCTGTAGCAATGATTGTTCGCTGACTTGGGCATTCCCTCTGAATGTGCCCATATCCTTGGCACTTGTGGCACTGAATGCTAGAGGAGCGTCCTTTGAGGCAACAGAGGAGGCGCTCTTCGAAGGTTCCTGCACCATAGAACTTTTACCTAAACTGGAAGGTCATGAATACGGCGCCTTTGAAGCCGCAGGTGGTGGCCTCTTGCTCGCTGGTGGGGGTGTCCGAAAGGAGGACGCCTTAGGAAGCCCCGAAGGATGCACTGCATGCTGCATGTATGAAGAGCCAACCTTGCTCTTGCCCTGCTTGTCACATCCCTACAACTCCTTCTCTGCAAGCATAGCAAACTGAAACAACTGGTTGACAGTGTAAAATTCCTTATAATCAACTATGTCCTGAATTTCCTCCCTCAAACCCGCATAAAAATGAACAATAGCATCCTCAGGTTCCTCAACTATGCCACAACGCATTTTACCCTTCTGAAGCTCACCATAGTAATCCTGCACAGATTTATCTCCTTGATCTAAACGCATCAGATTCTTACGTAGATCTCTATGATATGATGGTGGCACAAATCTATCACGAATAGCAACTTTAAGTTCTTCCTAAGTACTAGGTGCAACATTATTAGCAACTAAACCAGACCACCAAATGATAGCAAAATCTTTAAATTCACTAGTGGCTTGTCTAACTCTATGTTGCTCAGGCACAAGGTGGGCATTAAATTTTTGCTCTACTTCCATCTCCCAATCAAGGTAAGCCTCAGCTTCATAATGTCCCGAAAAAGAAGGAAGTTTAAATTTGACCTTAGCATAAGGATCATCGGGAGCATGAGTACTATTACCATTAGGTCGACGACCTCGCTGGTGGTGAACGCCACCCATACCTGTGGTGTTATGGTGAAGGTATTGATGTAACTTGTTTCGCATTGTTGCTGCACGATCAACATTACCATTACCATCAGCATCATAGACCTCGTCTCCATCGATGTTGCTGCCATCATTGATTTCGGCCTCGGGTGGCACTTGGCCTTCAACAGCAGCAACCCTATCAGTAGACAACCGTCTCTCCAATCTCTCAATGGTGTTGCCAAGCTTGAGGTCAGTGAGCGCTTTAGTTACAGACCTGGTGATTGACTCATCCATATCCTTCTGAGCATCCTCTAAAAGCGTTTGTAGTTGCTCTTGGCTGACACACTCTGCAAAATCCTTGGGTGATTCCTCGCTTCCTGACATTGTAGACAACAATCACAAGCAACAAACAGTGAAGGTTATCCCTAATAATCTAACTCCGCACGTGGTTAGGTTATCTCTCAGTGGCAACAGCAAAAGGAGAGCAACTTAACAAATTCTTACCAGGTTCTTACCAGCAAGCATGGATACCTAGAAGACGTAGCGCTGAGATTACAGGGGTCAAAACCTTTATTGCCCAGAAGTATATGTGGAGCTTTGGGAGGCTTAAAATATGGTAGCAAGGAATAGAAATAATTAAATTCAGAAATTGCAAGATTGAAAAGTAGTCCCAAGCTAGTCCATGTCGCCGGTCTAAACTAGTCCTGGACCTAGTTCAAGGCCAACAATTTAACTCAGCACAAGGATTCAAAAGGGATGCTAGCACTTCTGATTTTTTTTCTTTTTCTTCCTTTTTTCTTTTTTTGGTGCGGCTTTTCTTTTGCACCCACTGCCTTTTTTTGTGCAGCTTTTTTTTGCACTTCTTGCCTTTTAAATTTTTATATATATTTCTCAATCAGAATGCCACAAGGTACAAGCTTCAAATATATCCTGTAGTACAATCTAATATGACGCAAGATTCAAGTCCAAATAATCAAATAGCAGCACACAGTGTCCAGACTAACACAAATATCTATCTAGAATCCAACCGTGTATGCCAAAGAAGAATCTAAATTGGACTTGATTTCTGTAATACAAGGAAATAAGAAAACCTTCCTATTCGTTATCTATACTCACGTGATAATGAACTTTCTTTTCTCTAGAAACTTACGTAATGAATTAGAAACAATACTATACTTTATTTTCTATTCTCTTTTCTTTTCTTCTAATGATCACACGCTCTCACTTATGGATGGATAGACCCTGACTTCTCTTTTTTTTCTCCGCAATAGCAATAGCACACGGTCTTTTTTAAACAAAAAAAGGACTGATCAGCAAAGAACTAAGGATTCAAAACAAAATCTAAAACGACGAACACAATGACTTAACAAGGGACGACCATTCAATAAAGCAAACTAAAATTAAAATTTTGCAACGGCACAACGGGTGATGGGACAAGGGAAAATCAGTGATGCGCTCAATTATTTTTGTAGGGCAATTTTCTGGATTTATGGGACAAAGAAAAACACAACTAATCTAGGGGATAAATATGAACTTGACGGTATACCTGAAGCTCTGATTACCAATTAATGTGAACTAGGTTCCTTATCTTCCAAAAGGTTCTGATAACTCCTGATTTGGTGGAGTCACGACACAAATCGATCCGGCTTCTGAACAACTCGATTCTGAACCCCGCAATCGCAGCACCACGTCTCCTCTGGTTATCGACCGGCGTTGCATGGTCAACCTCGCCAAGAAGGCTAAGTCCTTGCCTGCTAATCAAAGAACACAAGTAAGAACAAGAAAGATTGCAACCAAATTGTAGATGAATGATTAATCTCACGAGTTGGGGTCTCACAAACCGACGATGGCGGTGAAACTGTTCAAGATAGAATAATCTAAGCAAAACCCAACCCTCTCGAGCAAAGCCTAAGACTTTATAATGTCTAGGGTCATGCAAGACCCCCTGGACGCACCCCTAATGGGTTCCAACATGATACATGGCCCAAAGACTGAAATACGACATCGCAGCGTCGGGACAGATTCTAAACGCCACAATGAGACCATGATTGCCATCGACTCCTGATGAATTTGGGCCTCCAATAGGACTCATTGGAAGCATCTTCTTGTTATGTTTCCATAGAGTCCAAGAACGTCCAATTCCGAGTCCGTATGCAACTTGGGCGGCTGATTTAGCGCTGACTGCTCCTGAACTCCGAACCGGACTCGAACTCAACTTGATTTGGGCCTCCATCTTTATTCGGGCAGCCTTGCTGATCCTCCACGCCACCAAGCCATCCTCTAAGTGTCTCCTAGTCCTCTCCTTGATTCCTAAGTAAAATATAATCATTAGGTAGCCATCTATTCTCAAAATCATAAAAAGAATCACATAGGAATGAGCTCACCTCTAAATTTAATTGTCAGGCGCGAGCTCTTGTGATTGGACCTTGAATGTCCAGCAGCTGATCATCTTGTGTAACTAAGGAGTGATGTCCTTATCACAAGGGATCAACAACAGGCACATAGCCGTCAACCAAAGCATATACCTGAAGGGGTGACAACAAGGATTAATGATGACGGTGACACCATAGGACTGTGTAGTACATTGGCCAACAATTTCAGAAAACAAGAAGAACCAAGGAGAAGATAGCCAAGAGCACTTGCCATTCCAAGAAGGAAAAAACTCACAACAAGCTCTGAAGAATCAAGCAACTCAGAAGAAGAAGAACTCCCATGGTGGATAAAGAAAAGCCGAAAGAAGTACACGATCTATATGGCTGAAGTAGTAGAACAACCCTTGATTGTGCCAGAAATCCCAGACGTTCGATCATCAGATGAATCAGAGGGTAACATATCTGAAGATGATGAAGGCAACAACAATGAGACCGACGAACAAAAACAAGCCAGGATGAGAAAGAACAAGCTCAGGTTGGGAATAAGGAACCGCACGAAGCAAAGAAAGGAGGTGTGGGAGAAGTATAGAGTAGCACTAAGTGAGTACAATAAAAAGAAAAGCGAGCGTGAAGCCTCAAAGCACTCTGAACAGAAAAAGATCGAAGAACTCGTAGAAGAACTTGAAGCACTCAGAAATCAGGAAAAAGAGAGGGAGCGGCAGAAGGCACCATCAGCTCAAGAGAAGCAACCAGATGAAGATAGGCAACCACGCCTGAGCGAAGACCCACAGAGAAGAACAGTGTTCTCCAGACTAGGACCCGCTGGAAGCAGCAACAGACATCAACCACCCTAACATAAAAGAACTCACCCTAACCATACCCAAGCTTAAGAAAGGACCCACAGATTTGACAGGAAAGAAGGGCAAGCAGAGTCAGAATATTGAGGAAGAAGAACAGAGTACCAAAGGAAAGACTCTCCGTATCATTACAAAGAATGCTATGGCCGATTTCCATGTTTTGCAGGGAGACTACAATCAATTCAACTACCCCACAAGTTCAAGCCATCCAACCACTCGAAGTATGACGGCAAAACAAAACCAAAGCAATGGCTCATTATCCGAAAGTTGTTGAGATGATTCTTGAATTTAGGAGGAGATCGTCGCGTTCTGCTGTGCTGAAGCGGTTGATCTCAGACTCTTCTTCTGTCCATGTCTCAGGTAATATTCTTGTAGGTGAGCTTTTCCTTGATTGAGTTCTTTTCCTTTTGTTTTTCTGGTGCTCCATTTTGACTCTTTCTCTTTGTAGAGGGTAGCCTTTACGCTCTTGATGAACCTGAGGATGAGACAGAATCGACTCCTCTCCTGCGAAAGTCGTATGTTTCTAACCTCTCTTGTTTTGTTTCTTGTCTTATCTTTCATTTGTAACCTTTAATGTTTCTATTTTTGATAGTCTTGTGGAGGGTTCTGGTACCACCCATGTAGTGTCTTCTTCTCTTGTTGTCTCTATGCCACTTTCTACTCCGAGGCTGGCATCTTTTTCTTTCTTTGTTCCTTCCCTTAAGAGGGAATTGGGTTCTTTGAAACGTCCTCTGTAAGTCTTTCTTCTTTTGGCTAAGTGATGTCATTGTTCTTTTATCTCCTCATTAGGGAATTCTTTTCTTCTTTTTTCTCAGGTCTACTTCTGCTGGTTCTTCTAGTGGACCGGGCTCTTTCGGTGATCGAGGACTTCCTCGCCTCCCTCTGCCAGATGTTCAAATTGTTGGTTCTTCTGCTGGTGAGTTCTTGTTCTTTGGATGTTCTTCTCTGTTCCTTTTGTGTCTATTTTTCTCTTTACATTGCTTTCTTTTTGTAGTGTCTTCTTTGCCGGTTGTGCCGGTTGCTGCTAATGTTCCTACAACTGCGATTCCTATTGGGGAGCCTTTTTCTTCATCATCTGGCCCTGTGCCTGTTGTTTCCACTGTAATCCTAGCTATTGGGATTTCTTCGGCTTCTACTCCTACCGTTTCTACCGTTGCTGATATTCTGAGGCCTTCTTCGCCTGCTCGGGTTCTTGATGACCCGATTCCAGAGGAGTTTAGCCGCTCTCATCGGCTGCGGTCTCTGAAGGATTGCTTTGATAGGTCATTTACGCGTGTGAGTGGCATGATGAACGTAAGTCATTCTGTCTCTTGGAACTTGTTTCATTTTTGTTTTTAGCTCTTCTTTTTTTTGATTGATTGTTCTTCCCTTTTTAGTCTCTAGTTCAAGACCAAGACCTTCTTTTTGGTCCCGCCGAGGCTGCTGCTATGGAGGCGAGTTCTGCTGCAGCTGTGCGGGCTCGAAAAGAACTCGCTCAGGTGCAACAGGACTTGTTGCGTGAGCAGGGACTGCGTCAAGCTATTGAGAGTTCTTGTGCTCAGCTTTCTGAGGATGCACGCCGTCGCGAGGAGGCTCTAAAATCTGCTAATGATGAGCTTGAACGTCTGAGGGCTCAAGTCGCTGGTAATTTTCCTTTATCTCAAGTTCTTTTTCGTTTGTCAATCTTCTTTTCCTTCTATTGTGCTTCTTTTTCATCTTTTGCCACCTTCTTTTGCAGGATTTGATCGTGATCGTCGTAAGTGGCATGATGACTCTGAGACGATGAAGTCTACCCTCAAGGAGTCTATGAATAAAGTTGAGGCGGTGAGGCTTCTGCATTCTCGTTGTGAGGATGCCAAGGAGAAGTTAGCTTTGGCTCGCACTCTGCGGTGGGATTCTGATAGTGATGTTTTTCAGGCTATCAAGCTTTCCCAAGATCTGCAGGGCCAATTGCAAGAGGTCAACACCAGATTTTAGAGTGTGTGGGGAGCTTTAACCCACATCCTATCCTTCATTGGTCAGCCTGGTGATGTTGAACTCGACTGGGGTCCTTATGCTCCACTAATTCCATCGCGCTTCTTGGCTTTTTTGTAGGGTATTCTTTGTCGGAGTATAAGCAACGTCCTGGGTCATGTTCGACTTCTTGCTCCTGGAGCAAGACTAGAGATAATAGTGGACCCTAACCCTTCTGCAGATTACTTGTCGATGGTTTCTGCTTTAGAAGTATAGATTGCTCCGATTGTGGATGAAATAGTTGCTAGGATAGACGTTGGAGATGACGCTTTTGATCCTGCGGCCTGAGCGCTTTGTAATGATGATACTTATGATGATACTTTTGCTTTTGTGCGAGCTTTGCCTCACCTTTATTTTGAGATGTTACACTCTTTGCTTCCCTCTTGCCTTGTGATAAAGTTCTTGAGCTGTTGGTGTTCTGAGCTATGACCGATGGTTATGAGTCTTTGTTTTCGACTTGTTTTTCTTTTTCATGAAACCCGACCAGTGGTCTTTAGGTTTTTACCGGTATTCCGGGCCTAACCAGTGGTTATTTTGGCCTTTGTGTCCGACTGATGCTGGGAAAACTCGTCTAGCCTTTCCCGTGTTCCTAAATAGATCGTGACGATCCTGATTTAGATCAGGAGATTAACCCTCCGAGACCGAGGTACGGAACCACCGGAGGTTATTCCACTGATAGGGCCTTTGACTTGCGTCCCTATCTGTCGATGTTTTACTACCGGCAGCCTGCCACGGGGGTACCCGCGACAGTTGTTCGGGCTTCGGCGAAGGTGTGGAACTCGGCGGTGCATGCAAAGAGGCAAATGTTTATACTGGTTCTGGCCCTCGGGGAAAGCCGAGTAACAGTCTTACATCCAGTCTTAGGCGTGAGCCCGTTTGCGTTGTATTGTTGTAAGTCGTCAATTACAATGGGTCGTGGTGTTGTGTCTTGTTGTGATCGATGCCCTACGGAGTCCTCTCAATAGACCTTTATAGTTCAGGTGCTGTTGAGAGTCCTTCGGCTCCTAGTCGGATACAAAGATAGAGTCCTATGCGGAGAGCAACTATGCTTCGCATCTAACTAGGACAGGAGACTATCGCACGTAGCTTTGCATCGTGCCTTGGTTCCTGTTGCCTTGCGGATCCGTCGGGCGAGTCCTTCCGTCTAGGTTCTGTCTTGCTGAGGACCCTAGGGGGTCCCACACCGACACTATCTAGAACCAATCGCTCTGGGGGCGCCAGCCAGGCGATAGAGAAGTCGCTGAATTAGACCGATCATCTTGATTCGAGGTCTAAGACCGACAGGGGAACCCGTTTCATGTCCTCAATCTAGCCTATGGCCTAAGATATTTTGGATGCATGCGCCGCGTTCTTTTGCCCTCAACCCGGCCTTTGTGCCCTAGGTTCTTTTGGGACGGCGTGGGTTGCTTTATTATGTCATGTCCTCAACCCGACCAATGGCCATGAGTATTTTGGATCATGCATCGCGTTCTATGCCCTCAACCCAACCGAAGGCCATGAATGTTTTGGGGCGATGAGAGTTCTTTTTGTCATGTCCTCAACCCGGCCGTTGGCCCTGAGTCTTTTGGAACATGCGTCGTGTTCTATGCCCTCAACCCGACCGAAGGCCATGAGTGTTTTGGGACGACGATTTCAGATATCGAGAGTTCTTTTTCCTAAAAAATGGATCATCTTTATTGCTCATATGCACTTTTAGAAGCATCTTCTATCAGTAGAATCTCTTGAGTTGGCTGATGTGCCAGGTATTCATCAATGGGATGTCGTCTTCAGTTGTGAGTTCATAGGTCCCAGGCCCTATTGCTCTTTTGACTTTGAATAGTCCTTCCCAGGGACTGAGTAGTTTATGTCTTCCATCTTTTTTCTAGATTAGCTTTAGAACTGAGTCTCTCGCTTCGAGGGCTCTTGGTTGTGTACTTCTGTCGTAATGCCTTCTTAGGCTTTGTAGGTATCTTGCATTCTGTAATACTGCACAATCTCGGACTTCTTCGAGTGAACCGAGTTCTAATCTTCTTGTTTCTTCAGCTTCTCCCTCGTTGTATTATTCGATTTTTGGTGATCCCCATATCAGATCCGCTGGTAGCACGGCTCTGATCCATATACTAGAAAGAGGGGTGAGTACGCTGTTGCCTTGCTGACTTGGGTTCTTAATCCCTACACGACTTTTGGGAGTTCATCAATCCACTTTCCGCCGTAGTCCTTCAGGTCCTCATATAACCTTGGTTTTAGTCCTTGTAATATCAACCCGTTTGCTCTTTCAACTTGCCCATTGGCTTGAGGATGAGCGACTGATGCAAAATCGATTTCTATGCCATAGTCTCTTACCAATAATGTGAATTCTTTTGCTGTAAAAGGTGATCCCAAATCTATGATGATTCTGTTTGGCATGCCGAATCTACGCATTAGGCTCTGTATGAACTCGACTACTTTTTCTGAGCTGTACTTGACCAATGGCAGGTATTCAATCCACTTGGTGAACTTATCTTTGGTGATGAAGTTGTACTTGAATCCTCCTTTTGCTTTCTTTAGAGGTCCGACTTGATCTAGCCCCCCAACATGAGAACAGCCATGATGGAGGGATGCAAATCAAATTGTGTGCCGGGACGTGTTGTTGTCTTCCAAACATTTGGCACTTTTTACACTTTTGAACGAAGTCTTCTACGTCTTTCATTGCTGTTGGCCAATAGAAACCCATCCAAAATGCTTTGCCCACTAATGTTCTTGAGGCTGCATGATTTCCACAACAACCTGCGTAGATTTCATCTATGATTTCTATTCCTTACTGTCTTTGCACGCATTTGAGTAATACTCCCGATGATGCTGCTCTTCTATACAGGTTGTCTCCAACTAAGACATAGTTCTTGCTTTTCGAATTAGTTTGATCCTTTGTGTCTTATCCTCGGGTACTGTCTTGTCTTTTATATAGTCTATGAAAGGTTGTATCCAGTCTTCATAAACCATCATAACTTGTCTTGAACTTTTTTGCTGATCTACTTGCATTGGATCGTCTTGTCCATATGTGACCTTTGCTTCATCTTCTTGCTTGATTGATGGCATTTTGAGTTCTTTTATGAATACTTCTGGTAGAACTTTTGCTCTATCCAATCCGAGTTTTGCTAATGTATCAGCTGCCATGTTTGAATCTCTTAGGACATGGTGTATTTCTAACCCTTGAAAGTTCTTTTCTAGCCTTCTTACTTCTGCACAGTATGCTCCTATGTTGTCTTTTATGTAATCCCAATCTTTGTTGACTTGGTTGATAACTACTGCTGAATCTCTGTAGACTAGTAATCTTTTGATGGCTAACGAATGAGCTACCCTTAATCCATGTATTAGGGCTTCATATTCCGCTTCATTATTTGTGGCTTGCCATAGGATTTGTAGAACATATTTGAATTGCTTTCCTTCTAGTGATATGAATAGGACTCCTGCTCCTGCTCCCCCTAACTTGAGTGATTCATCAAAGTATATTTTCCAATGATTGGTGATGCGAGTGGGTTCTTTTTGAGTAGCTTCTGTCCATTCAGCTAAGAAGTCGCTTAAGGCTTGGGACTTGATTGCTGTCTTTGACTGGAATTGTATTCCAAATGCTCTGAGTTCTATCACCCACTTTGATATTCTCCTTGTTGCGTCTCCGTTTTTTATCATGTCTGCCAGTGGGAAATCTGTTACCATGGTTACTTGATGTTCTTGGAAATAGTGCCTTAACTTTCGCGATGTTATGAGGATGGTATATAGTAGCTTCTGTATCTGTGGATATCTGACTTTTGACTCTGTTAGTACCTCGCTGAAGTAATATACTAGCCTTTGTATTTTGTAAGTGTGTCTAAGTTCTTCTTGTTCTACGACTATAACTGTGCTTATCACGTTCTTGGTGGCTGATATGTATAGTAGCATGTCTTCTCTTTTCCTTGGTGGTACCAATACTGGTGACTCCATCAGATATTGTTTTAGCTTTTGAAATGCTTCATCGGCTTCTGTGGTCCACTCAAATTTTCCAGTCTTTTTGAGTAACTTGAAGAATGGTATGCCTTTCTCTCCTAGCCTTGAAATGAACCTGTTGAGTGCGGCCATGCACCCTATTAATTTCTAGATGTCTTTCACCGTCTTTGGCAATTGCATGTTGACTATTGCCTGAATTTGCTTAGTGCTAGCCTCAATCCCTCGGTTGCTGACTAGGAACCCGAGTAACTGTCCTGCAGGTACTCCAAAAACACATTTGTTTGGGTTTAGTTTCCATCTCCACTTTTTGAGATTTGTAAAAGTTGCTTGTAGGTCTTCTATTAATCTGTCAGCTTTATTTGTTTTGACGACTATGTCATCCACGTATGCTTTGGCGTTTCTCCCAATCTGGTCTCCGAGAGTTGTTTGAATTGCTCTTTGATAAGTAGCTCTGGCATTCTTTAGTCCGAAAGGCATTGATATGTAGCAATAGGCTCCAAATGGAGTCACGAAGGAAGTCTTGCTTTGGTCTTCTTCTCTGAGTGATATTTGATGATATCTAGAGTAACAATCTAAAAAGGATAGTAGAACTGCCCCTGCTGTTGAATCGATTACTTGGTCTATTCTTGGTGGGACGTATGGATCTTTGGTGCAATGTCTATTGAGATCAGAGTAG
>DXKC01000291.1:0-24810 GCA_031170775.1 Cymbopogon citratus
AATTGCAGGGAATCCTTTTGAACCCCGAAGTGGTTTTGAATTGCAGATCAATCAATTAATTTGAATCGTCCTTTTAGAAGGCAAATTTCCAGGACTAGTCTCATTATCTCATCAGAAACTACCACCATCTCTACACAAGTACACAGGTAAACAAAACCTACTACTTAATACTTACTGTACAACGGGAGAAAGAGACGGATAACCGAACGATTACCTCGACGAGATGCGATTCTACTGAAGGCCTCCGATCGAAAGGGGAAGACCAGAACAAGCAAATGCGGGATTTGGCGATGCCGCGGCTGCGGCTGGCCTCCTGCAGCTAGTAGATTTGTCGAGCGAGGCGAGGAGGCCTGAGTCTGAAGCCTGAACTGTTCAGTTCAGACGGGTGTCTCACTCCCTCCTTGCCTTCTTGGGCCTCCCAGGTTTTTGCTTGCTGGGCCCCTGTCTGCCATCGCCTTCCCTTTCTAGAGGCAACCGGTTTGTTCTAGAAAAGCTCGTGATAATTGGCTGTGCCAGACACGGCACCACACACGTGTTGGCTTCTTTTGTCAACCTGTAATAAGTGACAAGTTTTCACTAAAACACGAGCTCAGGGTCGGGTTATGCATGATTGACAGGAAAGCTTCTCGTCGGTTTTAAGAGATTCACGACTAGTAATCCCTTCTCTGCACGGGTACTCTGAATCATGGTAAAAACGTGCCTCACCTTTTGGCCTTTCGGTTGTGGGGAGAATTGTTCGAATTCAGAAGTCACGGCCAAAGGTCTTCATAGAGCAACACTTTACCAGTGATTGATGTATGTATGCCACGAGGGGCAATCATGCACGAATTATAACCCTTTCTGGATGATGACCACATGGCTGACTACATTTGAACAATTGATCGATTGCGTGTTTACGTTGCGTGCAAAGTGCAAACGAAAGCGAATCGATCAATTTCTTGGACGAGAGATTCTATACACAGATGTAGTGACAACAAGCAAACAAATCTTTGCGTGCCGGCACACAGCTAACAACAGCCTAATTAACGCGACTTGGACGAGACACTAGCAATAATTACATTCGGGTTGCTGCTTCTAAGTTCTAACAAATCTTTTGGCCGCTACACAGACACAGATTGGTCGTAACTTGTTCGCAGCGTGGCAGGTTTCACTACATGGAGGATGTCAACGAGGTCCCTGTACATTAGAGTTCAAGTTTCCCTCTGTACCAGCAGCACAACGCACAACAGGGGTTAAGGTGCAGCTCTTCTCCATTTTGGTACACATGTCGCATTTCAGGTTCCAGTCTGTATTACAGCTCTACGTACAGCAGCGCTTTGCTCACGGTAAGAGAAGGCCGTGGCCTACGTGCATCATCTGAACTGTCGTCTTCGAGCTCACTGCTACATCAAGGAGGCTAATAATTAGGTAAGGTACGTTAGAGATTACTCCCTCCGTCCCAAATTATAAGTCATGTTAAGAATCTTATAGAGTCAAAGTATCTCAAGTTTGATCAAATTTATATAAAAAGATAATAACATTTATGATGTCAACTAAGTATTATTAGATTCTTCATTGATTATATTTTCATAGCATACCTATTTGATATCACAAATCGATATCAATATCAAATCTTTGTAGCATTATCTATAATTTTGGTCAAACTTAAGATTCTTTGACTCTCCAAGATTTTTGGAATGATTTATAATTTGCAATAGAGGGAGTATATAAAGTATGTATGGTCATTCTGAGTGCCTGTGCCAAACCTGTCAGTTGGGCCGTGAAGGTAGCTAGCGCTGATCTCCATTACATTTTCCAACTAGGTACCGGGGAGCTAGTGATAACCTATAGTGCACTTGGGGTACTTGGGGCCGGACCCGTGTAGACTATTAGCTGCTTATCAGCTGTCGAAACCAGAAGGGTGGTGTTTTCTTGGTCTAGAGCGAGTGCTGTGACATCCTGTCCTTTTTCCAGCTTCAGCGTATGGATTACCTGGCAGTGTATATATACCAAACTGCTTAGAAATTTGTAGAGGTAAAACCAGAGGTAAAAATACATAGCAAAAGCCAAAAAGTTGTGCTCGGTGCTCACCTCAAGTTTGTATAGATCAAGGAAGCAGATAGAGGGAGGGTCGACAGATAGCCTGGTCTCATTTGATTCTTGTACATCCTCATCACTTTGAGGCTTGTCAAGCTCATAATCATCTTCTCGAGCATTACTGTAGTCATGATTGTCAGTGCTAGCTGAACAAGTTCCCATTGCAGCAAATTGTCCATCTGTAGAAATCTCAATGCAACTGACTCGTGCAGACAAAGGTGACACAGCCGTGGTAGCAATAGGGATTCCGTTAATAGTGAAGGTGGACAATCTTTTCTCAGATTCATTCCAAATTAATACAATTCCTTGAGAAGACAAGCATATGGAATGGGCTTCTGGCACATCGAGCTTCTTTATTAGCCGACCTGTCCTCAAGGAATGTAATAGGACACCAGACACACTCGAAGATGAACCAACAAGCCCCAAATCAGAACTAACAGAACAGCATGTTACTTCTCCAAGATGTCCTCTTAGTATATGCATAGGACCTTCAATTCGTCGCCTCCTGTAGGTTTCTAGAGTTTTGCTTGGACTATTATTACTGCTACTACCAGTGGCTAGAGGACTAGTAGGTGTTGTCGGTGTAGATGGTGGAGGTTCTGGAGCATTTTTCTTATACGCAGAACCCACCTGACGTATCCTCCAAAGTATAACTGTTGTGTCACGAGACCCTGTAACAAGATAATTACTATCTGCAGACAGTGCGAGGCAGGTCACAGGAGCAAGATGCCCAAATGCAGTTTCGATAGTCCTTGCACCATCCGGAGAGATCATCTTTACAGAGTTATCTGCATGCCTGCCTATAGTAAAAGAAAATAAGGATACCAGAAACAGCTCACCACAATAGTTCTTAGCATTGTAGGACAGACAGCTAAAAAGATATAATAAGACAAAATCATATAGCATCCTATTCAGGAACCAATTATAAAAGTAGTTGTTCGAAACCATAAGATTTTAGATTTCAACTTGAGAGAATTATAAGGGTTCTGTAGGAAAAAAAAGAGAAGAAGAGAGAGAGCAAAATATGTACCAAAGAGAATGAAAAAAAGGCAGTTTTTCAACAAGTAGCATTGAAGGAAAAAGTCGACGTGCAATGAAATAATTACCAGTTATAACTTCTTTGTCACATGTAACAACAACAGCTGATGAATTTTGTACTGCAGATGCAGCAAATGCTACCGCTCGTGGAAACTGGTAGTCTTCTGCAGAACCTGAACCTTTAAATATGCGAAATATTGCACCACCACTTGAATTTATGGCATTTTTTCCAGGATGAAAGAGGAAAGGCACTCCTAGGCCATCTGGAGTATTTGGCTGCCAATGGTGCAATGCCACATGTGCTGTGGGAACATTAGAATCTATGACTACAAGACAATCATTGGATATAAGCATCGTGCTAGCAGGAACATTGCAGTTCTCTGGACTTGGAAGCACATAAGATCTAACTTCACTTGGGTTCCGGAATATTGTCTACACAAAAGAAAAAAAAAACGGAGAGGCAGTAAGTTAAGTTCACCATGAAATACTGGGTATTGAACTTCTAGATGTCAATACATTTTTTCTAAAAACTGGTCAAAGTCAGAGAAGTTTGACTTACACGTTCAAAAAGAGAAGTTTGACTAAGGACAAATCTATGGTGAACTATAATTTGAAATGGAGGGAATAATAAAAAAAATCTGCAAGTATGAGTCTAAACGATCCATTTTTCATATCTATTTGGTATAGTAATAGTATATGCACAAGTATGTCTATCAAATAATATACTTCTTTTATTCATGGAAATTGTACTTGAAATTTTTACCTGCAATTGTAATATCTCTGTCAACGGCTTTCTTCTTATGTGTGGAATTGCCAACAGTTGAGATGGTGTCTGTCCAAAATAACATATTTGATTTTGTACACCTCGCCGTTGCACCTTCAGCATTTTAAAAAACAATGAAAATTTTGTATGGTTTCACCAAATCCGTAAAGGAAAAATGCATAATACTTACTGGATCAGTGATTTTATCAATGTCCACCATCCCATCATATGTAACATGTGGGAAGATATTGTTGGCTACCACTGCTTCTTTACCTCTTTGTTTATATCTGAACAAGTATTCAATGACAAAGTGGTGTATAATATAGATGTGGAGAAAGATGACATCAATACAAGCCTCTTAAGAGAAAAATAGGACAGTCAATGAATATGTTGTTCCTGTTAGTTCTTATAAAGCGAATAGTCTAAACCTAGAAATCATATTCCAAGGATCTATTTATCATAATAAAAAGTAAAAGGACAGACATTAAAGCATCTTAAGTGGCAATATGGAAACTAGCTGTAAACATGGTAAAATCATCTAGACCAATCCTAGTATAAAAGCATCAGGCACGGTGATTGAGTTAGTGATTTAAAGAAGGCGGACTAGCAGAGGATATGAATGATATTGCAAAAATAAAAGATCGATAAATGAGTGAGTAGAAGTCAAATGTAATTACATGTGGAAACATAATAACAAATGACTAACATACCCAAATATTAGATCGATCCATTCATGCAAATATGTGGAGACATGATCACTCTCGAGAGCTTTCCGATGCATATGTATAAAATCAACAGCATTTGGAGCCCAAGGAGGAAGTGCTACAGAGCCTGCAATAATACTCAAACATTAAGGGTTTCAGTTTCACCGCCTTATCTGTATCTATACAGACTGAAATGAGACTCACCTAGTCTTCTACTTGAGTCTACATTAGTAAATACCTCAGGAAGGTAAAACATCTCTGGAACCTATAAAGATACCCACATAATCAGATTCTTGTAGAAGATTCCAAATAGACTTCTGCACCAAAAAATGCAGAATGCACAGTAACCAGTGGAAAATACATAGAGAAGCACATGTTTCACCAAAACTTACTAGCTCTTTTACATCATTCATGCCTTCAAGAACACTGTTCCATGTTCCGGCGATATCAGAGAATGCACAATCATCATGATCATACTTGGCCCCTTGCAGCTGAGCATAGAGGATACTGAAAGGTTCTATCCTGGCAAGATAATACAATACCTGCAATACTAATTTTCAATATCTTTACAATGGTTTCTTTCAAAAAAAAGTATCTTTACAATGGAGCAATACTTCAAAAAGGATCATATACACGGTTTGCCAATCAACTAAAAACGGTTTGTTATTGAAGAGCAGAGAAAGGCTTAACAGATATCTTAGTCCCAACTCCGAACAAAAGGCACAAATAAACCACAATCAAACGTGAAAGCATAGACATATAAGAAAGATGTACCGTGCCAGGATTGGAGTAATGTGAACCGTAGTGAAATTTTGGGATGATTGGATCCTTGAGACTGGAGTAATGGTCTTGGAATTTCTTCAACCGTGCAGGATTTAGTGCACCAATTGGCTGCATAGTAAATTATCAAGTATCATCAGTGGAGCAAATGGAAACACAGGACATCTATTATTGCATGGAGAACCCAGACTAGCAAGGAAAGGGGTACAAGATTTACCTTTGAAAGATCTCGGTATGTGGACGGACTTTCCAAATCCAAAGTTTTGGACTTGTAATCTGCGATTACCCACGGAAAAACAGGATACTGCAGAAAAAGATATTGAACATAAGAATAGTAGAAAAAATTTATTACATTTGGACTGAGAATCACGTAGTAACAAAAATATGCCTGAGTAATGTCATTGTAAGTGCGTCCAGCGAGAGTGTTCAGTTCCATCAAATATTCAAAATTGCTAATCTGCACAAGCAAAGTATACTCAGATCTTGATATCTAACACATAGGGATGTGCTGCTAAAGAAATGAAATTATTGTGTTCATGTACCTCCCATTTAGCCCAGCGCTCCATCAACTGTGTCTGCTTAAAGATTGCCTCAGGTCTCTAAAAAGAACATATCAGATTAGTGGCTCTGAAAAGACAAGAAACCTCCTGGTTTCAGAACTGCACTGAGCACTTACTTGGGTACCAAGGAAAATGTCGTTCAAATAAGGAGGTTTGGTGTGAACAATGGCCCGATAAGCATGTGTACGTGATCCTATATCCTACATAAAAATCAGATACAATTCCAAAAACGTTATTCACCTATAAAATTCATGAGGTTCAAACAAGATGGATTAGAGTCTCATCAAGGATGTACCTCGAAATCAAATAAAAAGTTTGACCTGTCCACCATAAATAATTCCAAAGCGCTTTGACGTAGTAGATATCTGCAGTAATTCATTTAAATCAGTGTGGCACAAGGAGAGCTAAGCAGTTAGTGTTAACTACTTAACTATAATGTAGAAATATATGAGCAGGTAACAGATGATCTAAAAACTAAAAACATTTCCATTAACTAAAGATTTTCCTTAGAAAATCATAACCTAACAAGTGCCAATATGTTCCAGACGGTAAAAAGAAGCATTTACCTTCTACTAAAAATCTGATGAAGTGAAGATAGGAACCAGCTCCGATCTCTATCTTGCTGATCATATTGGCCACTAGTGGATACAATATCATCCATGTAACTGTCACTCATATGCTCATCAACTATGAAGTTAATCCTCTTTGATGTGACCTGAGGAAAAGATTACAAATTAGGGTTTAAGATATCCATTAGCATATTGAATTAGGAGAAGAAATGGATTAGTAGGACAGAAAACACAAGAGAAATACTTGTAGCTAAGCTCAGTAGTGAACTGAGATTTGTTTGTCAAGCAATCAAGGTAAATAACAAAGAAAAATAACTGTATAATATATGCACAGGAGATTGGTTGTCATATGCTCCTGTTTATTTAAACTTAAGCTTTAATCAGATTTGGATGTCATTATCATTAACGATGAGAAGAAATGACATCAATGAGAAGTTTGTTTTAGTACTGACATACATGTAAACTATACAGTGAAAGCACGTACATTAGAACACACTTACTTGGAAGGTTCCCCGTACAACCTTCAATGGACGAATCATCATTGAAGGAAGTTCAATAATAATTCGCTCATTATTAGTCTTGTAACCAGGTGTAACTACTGAGGATCGAACCAAGTTGCGAACACCGGAAAAGTCAGAACTTCTTGAATCTATTGATCCTGTAAAAATCTGATCAGGTGTTGATGAATCTGTCAGTTGATCATCCACACTGCTGCAGATATTCTCACTTTCTCTCTGTTGTTCATGTTCTTCATCTACTGTAATCGAAGAACTTATACGAAGAACACTAAGTAAAGAGTCTCCATCTTCTGAGTGGCATGCGTCTGCACCATCACAAAGAAACTTCTGCTCCCCATAATTAGCAGAAGCACCCAGGTGGTTCAACCAATTGTAGTTCCTTTTCATAAATCTTCTCATTCTTAACGAACTTTCAGTTAAGTCTAACTTCCAGAAAATCTGTGTAACAGAAAAAGGAAAGGCGCAAAAGTCAGAGATAAGAAAACAAGATTCATGCATGTCATTTAGCACTGGGATGCAATTCGTTCCTGACTGAAAAAAAGAAACGTTCAACATCATCATAGAGTGGTCAGCAAGGAGAATTGTTTTTCATAATAATGTAGTATAAGTGTATAACAGTAAAGTGTAAAGGAAACACAGAACTGTGACCATACACTATCAGGGTTACAGAGGAGTTCTCCAAAAGGTCCGTAGAGTCTACTTGTCTCTATCAAGCAATGAAGAAGATGCCGCCATGCCCGAAGTCCAATAGACATGCAACTGCGGTTTAATATTTCGACTTGTGTTCGCCTCTCCATCTGCGTTCCCAAAAGTTGCCTCAATGATGCATACAATTTCTAAATAATAAGAGTGGACGCGTTCCAATCCATAACAGCGTACCTCAACTCGCTGCAAATTACGTGCTAACGCGAAACTGGAAACAAGAAGTGCAACATATTTGTATGAAAGGGCAGAAAAATCTCTTCCTGAAACAGACTTTGAGTCAGCAGACTGCAGACACTCCATCCACGCAGCACCCATAGCTTCAGATATGTTCCACCTTTGGGCTCTCTCAATATCACCGGCAGACCTCCTCTGCCCAGAAGTAGCCATCGCTACAGCACTAAGACCCCTTCTTGAACCAATCTTAGCACTACGCTCAAGGTCACGAGCAGCAGCCAAGGCTGCAGCTTTTGCTGCTGCTTTGTCCTTTGGTGCTGATGTAGGCAAGCTTGGTGTAGTATCTATAGGCATCTGAAAACTTGAGAAAGTGTGTAATTTAGCTGCTCTACGCTCAAGCAATGAGGTGTCACGCCTGCGCAATTTATTGGTTGGTGGTGCTATTGTTTCTGTCCCAGAGGCACCAGCAGCAATCATGGCCAATGCCATTGCAACTGGTGGAGAGGCAAAAGCAGCAGCCCAAGCAGGCGATATCATTGCAACACCAACCTGAGATTAAAAGACATGAAACAAAAATATCACCATGAACAGAAGGGCTTTTGAAGAAAAACAGTGGTGAGATCTTTATCCAATAGAAATACAAACTTTACATAAATACCAATGTTTTTATTAAAAGTGGCATATAATAGTATCACCACTTAAATGTTTATGAAGAGTTGAATACTTAGGCAAGCATCCCTTGAAGTATTTCAGAAATAAAATACAAATAGCAACACTGTGAGAACTGATAAGCAATAAGTCAGTAAACACACAGTTTCAAGAACATGAAAATACAAGATAAACAAGTTGACCAGATTCAGAGCTTCCTTTGCAAAATTACCCTTTTTTTTCAGAAATCTCAGAGTTTCCTTTGCAAAATTAGTTTTTTTTTCAGAAAATTATATGATAAAAAAAAATAACGATTCTCTGAAACAACTTGCAAGAACTTCTAATATGTGCTGTACCAACAGTCACTGATACAATATGAGCACAAGCACCAGACTCCCTCAGTTGTCACCCTTGCATGGAATATGAAGTAAAGACTTTTACCTCAACAGGTGAAGTGTCTGCTGCCGAAGCCCAATCATCAACAACTAGTGGATTTTGCACATCTGGTGATGTAAGCTCGTGTATACCAGCCAAAACAGAACGATATCTTTTCAAGACAGCTACAAATGGTGGCATCATCAATCCAACATACCTTTTCCTCACTGGTTTTCTGTCACTGCTTACAGCATGCCATAACTGTTATGATACATAAATTTCATGAGCAATGTGTGCCAAATAAAACTTGTTCGATTCGTTGCTAGAAACAACCAATATCACCAAATGGACAGTAGCAGAATAGAATTCCATGAGTTTAAAAGGTCTAACACAAAAAAACCTTAGCCATTCTAAAATTCAAGCTATGTTTTGATATCCTACAGTGCACGATATGATTATCATAGATCATAGAGGCGCTGAATAAGCATAGACAAACATTCTTCCTTAAAATCAAAGGAAGCTGTAGTGACAGAGTTGCAAGTAGCAATAAACATCAATTTCAGATATACAACATATGTTTTTAGAGTTTAGAAACACAGTCCATGGTACATGCTTTCTATATCAGGACAAATTGATTCATTCAAAAGAGAACAAACAAGAATAAAAAAATACAAGAGAGATTACGAGTGATATTAATGTTCCTTATATTCAATATTTCACAGAAGACAAAAATAATCCTAAGCTTAACAGAAAAGGATGAACAAACAGCTTTTATGCAGGTCACAGTGAAGCATTAAAACACTTTTATGGATTCCTCCAAAACAGAAAAGTGGCTTAATAACATACTCCCTCGATCCCGGAATGACAAATGTATTGATTAGAGAAAAGCCAAACAAAATAATTTTTGACCATTAATTTATCTTACTTAATTGTAAGGCAGAGCTCCTGCCATTGTGTTAAAAAAATACTATATGTTGACATTTGCTAAAGAACCAATATCATCTCAGAGGCACTTTGAATACATATCTATTGATACAAGTTTCATGGCCTAAACTTGTACATAATTTGAATAATTGGTCAGAGTTTGCAACATTTGAATTTTTCCTGTATAAAATATGATTATCATTCCGGGACGCAGGGAATATGATTCATGGCGCTTAAAGAAAATGATTATTATTAGAAAAAAATGTGACATTATGTGCTGACTTCAATAAATTATTCAAGCTGGAATGAGAGCACTGGAAACTGATGTCTCATCAGATGGAGATCTATTATTCTACGACAATGATAATAAACTTACCTCTGAATAAAGAATAGAAGAAGCAACCAGAACTCGTTGTCTCTTAGATTCAGAAACTGGCATATTAAGAATAGGGCCGAGCACTCTGTCAAAAGAGCAAGAACTCCAAACATAAGTGAATATATATGGCTACAGAAAAAAAAAGAGAAAAACATTTAATAAAGGTAACTCCAGAATATGACTAAACACTGAGAATGAGTGGGTTGTGATGTATACAACAGTATGAGCACTAGCACCGAAGCTCAGGAGCAGGCCAGGAACAGATTAGGCTCCGAGCTGCTCCGGTGATACATGTTCAAGGGATCAAGTCCTTTTTAACCTTGATTTTTGCACACCTTTTAGTGGATTCGATTGAGTTTTTGGCCTTGAACCAGCACTGCAGCTAGTGTAGCCCACATGCTGGCCCTGGCTCCACCACCGCGGAAACTCGTTTTTCCAAAATATTCGTAAACATCATGCAACATAGAAATGGCATTGGATACAGGTCCCCATGGACCACTTATCAGCTTCACACTGGACTCTGTTTTCCAATTTATATGAGGTGTTACTGAACTCTATTTATTGTTTTTCTTTTTTCATGAGTACCGTGTGAAGTAGGGACTTCGATAATTCGAACAGCATAAAATTATGACCTCTACATCATATTCCTTTTCATGTACATTGATTATTGTGGCTACAAGATAGCGAATAGGTTGTACCTCCACAAAAGTGCAGCCGGACTTTTTCTCATAGATGCACTGGAGTTACCATCAAGTCCCAGCATGCTTCCAGTTTGACAGCCTAATCCTTCTGAAATCACATTCTTCATGCTAATATTCTTCATGAACATGTCATCTTCCCCACTGTCATCCTCCCTCATTGAAACAAGGACCAACCGGAGCATGCAGAAAAATGGCTGATCACTATCTAACAACTGATTAAAGGCACCTATAACACCCATGCCAGGCCCAAATCCAACTCCACTATCAAGGCAACCACCAAGTCCAGAATCTAATAGAAGTGCTTGCAGCATCCCAACTGATTTCTTCACTAATGGAAGTTCAATCCAGTTTCCATCGGAGTCCTTCTCAAGAACGGACTTCCATGACACCGAACCACTCCCCCCACCACCAAACACATTAGATTTGGGAGGGATGCATACACCATACCACAATCGGGTTCTGTACTTCCACCCTTCTGAAAGATCCGAAATACAGCTCCCATAAGATACAAATGCATGCCTGACCGATCCATAAGGCTCAGCTGCTGCTGCTGCTGTTACACGTTCCATCACTTCAGCAGAAAGTTGCCCATTTGTATCTGCTGTAGAAGCAAGAACCTGGATATTTTTTGACCAAGACAATAGCAATATAGTAAGATAACCTTCAAAATAGAATACGGAGAGTAACCAAAAGCGAGTGAATAGCTACCATCTGTTAATTAAATTCATTGCTGCAGTAAACACAGTATTCTTTTGGATTACATTTATGCTTGTTGAATTCCAAAACTCAGTGAAACAGAGCAGTCAATTGGGAACACAGAAAAAAAAATATAGACAAAAAGAAAACAATGATGCTAAGAACAGTATACTACCATAAACATATCATACGATAACATACTAGTTACAGACATTCATATTAATCAAGAACCTACAAGCTGCAAACAGGGTTATCGATTATAATGCAGCCTCTTCAGAAGTTCATCCTTGGTTCCCGTAATGGCTAAGGGCCTTACTGATTACAAGGTTAAACAAATAATATTGTGTATTGTTTCATGATAAGTTGTTTCTTGAAGTTGGACTCCAATCATCTATTATATGTTCCCTAACCAATACTATAGTGCTTCTTACAAACTACAAATATTTAGAATAACACCATCTCATCTTGCAAATTCACCGATACTCAGAAAATAGAAATAAGTTTGACATGTAATGATGTAACATGCTGAAACATTGAAAGTCCATTCTAGATATACATACATCAACTGGAAGACCACCAGCATCGCTGGACAAAGACTGTCTTGAGCCCCCAGCTTCCAAATGCTCACTGCCAGTTCTACTCAATGAATTTGACCTACTGACAGCTGATGAAGCCATTGAAGCAGGTGAGGCAGCACTATCAACTAAACAGGTCATGAAAAATTGTTGACTGCGTGACCTCAAATGATCTTCCACAAGCATCAGCAGAACAATTGCATTCTCAGCCAACACTACTGAGAGATTGGCCACTTTCTCTGCATGTGCTTTTGTTTCTTTAGGCACCAAACCCTCCACTGCAACACCAGCTGCAGCAGCAGCAATCCCTTCAGTTTGCTGTAAAGACAAATAGTAAGAGAACATCACTGACGAACTGAGAATTATTAATTTTATAATTTTAATTAACTTATGACACACCATTTGTTATGTCATAGTACTGAACTGTGAGACATCAAGAAGAGTATATAGGCCACTGCATTAAGAGTATATAACAAACATGATCTCTAGTAATATCATTGATGATGGATATGCTGAAAGGAGTTACCAATCCAGCTGTTACTATGTTCAATAGAGTTTCCATGTTAACTGAGAAAATTCAGGCTAGTCTGTGATATCAATTTAGCAACAAGCCCATGCATATATCCAGCCTAATTTGGTAATCCCAGGCTCCATCATGAACAGAAGCGTACTCGAGTGAAGGATGATTTAGAATGTCTAAGAGCTTGTGTCATCTGCAACTACTGCTTGATCCTAGCCGGTACATGTAGCCCTAACCTTTTTATCTTAATTGCATAAGCAGCGATCCTTCCATTTTATAACAAAAAAGGGGCAGCCTACAAGGTTGCAAGGGCTTAAAAGGCTCAGCTAATTTACATTCAAAAACAAGGCTCAGCTAATGTGTAACCTCTTGTACTAACTTCAAGAGTTAGCTTGTTTCACATATGTGCACAGCAAACTGGATGAGATACACCAACAAGATAAAACCTAGGAGGCTAGGACTATGCTTTATTATTTCCCAATTTTAACAGGATCCTACCAAAACAAGAACAATAACTCTATACAGATTCATTAGATGAAAAAAAAAAGAAGAGTCAAAAGGAGCAACAGAAAAATTTATGACCACAACGCACACAAATTCCTTGGTGGAACACTACATGTAAAATATAATAAATTTCAATTGCATGTACGAATATTGAATAACATTGGCAAAAGAAGTAACACCTGAACTTGAAGCTCCTGGGCAGAAAAATGAAGCAGACTACCCAGTAATCTCCTTTTGAAAATTGGTAATGATTCTTCGCGCCTTAAAAAGAACAAAATAGCACAAGATATCACTATGGTGGTATTAGCATTACATATTTCTTAACATAATAGGAATATGAAAAATCAATAAAAAAAAAAGATATCAGCTTGAATTGATCTCAGGGAAAAGTACATGTGTACTATTGGGGGAACAAAAAGAATGTGATAACCGATAAATCACAAAAACTACATGCCTAGAAGATTAAAGAAAAAGCACAGGATGCAGAAACTACATAATTAACTGAAACACTTGGTAAGCATCTTATTGTTTACCTAATTCTTTGTTCACCGGTGCTAGTCCCTCCAACCATTGAAAGCCACTCTGCACAATGTATTGTTGCCTCTACATCCTGAAATATTCCCACATTACAAAAGGTATAAGGCTACA
The DNA here is from genome assembly GCA_031170775.1 of Cymbopogon citratus. Taxonomy (NCBI): domain Eukaryota; kingdom Viridiplantae; phylum Streptophyta; class Magnoliopsida; order Poales; family Poaceae; genus Cymbopogon; species Cymbopogon citratus. The sequence goes on from DXKC01000291.1 coordinate 13,855, forward strand.
GCAAAGTATCCATCTCAAATAAAAGTCTGGCGAATGAATGAGCAATCCAAGCAGAAGACTACCGAAAAAGGAAGCTTGGATCTATAAAATATGTTACTTCTGAATAGAAACAAGATATCAGAATATCTCACCTTCCACCCATCCTTTTTTCGCATTGAATGTTGCAACACAACAAGTAGAAAATTGTGTGCTAGGTCTTCAACCTCACGTATGCTTATACCCTCTGAATCTTTGTTGTCCCCCATCTGCACACCAGTTTATACATCAGAGTCTACAGAAGTGAACAGACAAAAATGGAGAAAGTAGAGTACAACTGTGAGCTCTTAATGTATGACCACAAAGAAAACTTTGATTTTTCATCACAGAAAATATTACCTCATGATTAGAAATCAAAACTTCCAATATCCATTCGGGCCACTCGCTGATGGAAGTTATTGTACTTCTGTTCTTGGCGTGACTGCAAACCAAATATAGAAGATCCTGAAATAAGGTAGAAGGACTCCATGATGATCAAACAGGAGGAGGAATAAGGGATGCCATAAAAACATATTGATGTAAAAAATATCATTATGTTTTAAATAACAGAAGGAGAAATAACATATATGTGGTTTTTCTGTTGCACTTTGTGCATAAATCCCATCAAGGGTGGTTAGCATGTGTCCAGAGTAGCTGTGAGATTGATCTTAGTCTAGTGCTGTGTGACACAAATAAAGATACCTGGTTTATAGTGCAATAAAGAAACAAAGCTTTACAACCATATTGCATGTAATAAAGTCAAGTTATTAACGTCAATAAAACACTGAATACATCTCCGAGGTAGTCCTCTCTGACCACTTGGACCAACAAGCAAAGCAACCCAATCCTAGCCAAACTGGATCGTGTTTTCACCAACAACCACCTTAACCTTGCCTCCCCCCTACAGAACCTATCCTCCCTTACTAGACCTACTTCTGACCACACGCCTCTCCTACGCTCCATGTCTACTTCTCTCCCCAAAGCTTCCTTCTTCCGTTTTGAAAGCTGCTGGCTACAAAATCAAAACTTTCTTCCTTCAATCCTTCCTGCTTGGCAGCAGGCACCTGTGTGTGCGGATGCTGCTAGTCAGCTCACCGCATGCATCAAATCAACGAGGGCGGCGGCTAAGGTTTGGGACGGTGTAACAGGGCACCAACTCAACTCATACAAAATTGCGAATTCCTAATCCTACTTTTTGACAACTATGAAGAAATAAGACCACTATCTAATGGGGAGTTTCAGGTGCGAAAATTAGCACAGGATGGCCTACAGCAAGCAATCAAGGCAAAGGCAGCATTCTGGAAACAAAGAAGCAAGAAAAAAGCAATCCGAGAAGGGGACTGTAACATGGCCTTCCATCATGCACAAGCTACTCAGCGTATGCGCAGCAACTTCATCCGGATGGTGCGAGTGAACGGAGAGGAGATTGTCAATCATGATAGCAAGACGTCCGCCCTCACTGCTTACTTCAGCTCCATCATCGGTGTGGCCGGAAATTCGGTCCCTGTCGACCTTGTTCCGGTCTATGAGGGACGTCAGCAACCCAGCGAGCATCTCACCGATGCGTCCTCTGAAGCCGAAGCTAAGATTGCAGCGTGGTCAATGAATCGGAACAGTGCGCCTGGCCCGGACAGCTTCGGACCGGCATTCTACAAAGCCGCGTGGGCTACTGTCAAAGTGCAGGTCATGGACTTCTTGGCGGCTTTTCATCGAAGGGAAGCGCAACTTGAGCGCCTCAACCGCTCACCCATGGTTCTAATCCCCAAGAAACCTGGCGCAGTGGATGTTGACGCCTTCAGGCCGATTTGCTTGCAGAACTGCAGTCTAAAGATCTTATCCAAGGTGCTTACCAAGAGACTGCAAGATGACATCCCAAATCTGATCGACATCAATCAAACAGGATTCATAAGGGGCAGATCAATTTCAGAAACTTTTGTCTATGCGGTGGAGCTCGTGCAGGTGTGCCATAAAAGAAACCGCAATTGTCCTCAAGCTAGACTTGCAAAAGCTTTTGACACAGTTAACTGAGATGGGATGTTCAGTGTTTTGTGTGATAGGGGGTTCAGTGATCTATGGATGCATTGGATGAGAGACATTCTCAGCACCTCCAAGTCGGCTGTTCTTGTTAACGGTTGCCCGGGCCCCTGAATTAACTGCAAACGGGGGCTGCGGCAAGGCGATCCGATCTCACCATATCTGTTCCTGCTTGTGGCTGAAACTCTGCAGGGTATGATCAAAGCATGCAGCAACATCAAGCATCCGACTGAAGACAGACTACCTTGCACCATCCTACAGTATGCGGACGACACGCTCATTGTACTTAAGGGGGACATCTTGGGTGCCAGTATGCTGAAGAACATCTTAGATCAGTTTGCATTGCTGTCAGGCCTCCATATCAATTTTGACAAAAGCACTCTGGTACCAATTCACATGGAGGAGCATGACGTACAGGCCTGTGTGCAAATTGTTGGCTGTAGAAGAGAAGGCTTTCCACAACCTTACTTGGGGCTCCCTCCTTCGGTTCATAAGCTCCCACTGTCGGCATACGCTCCCTACATTCAGAAAACGGACAGATACTTAAGTTCTTGGCAAGCACATCAACTTAACCAGATGGGCAGGGCTGTTTTGGTCAACTCGGTTCTTGATACTCAGCTAGTATACTTCACGAGCTCCCTGCAATTGCCATCGTCAGTGATTCATCAGTTGGACCGGAGGCGTCGTGCATTGCTTTGGTCTGGGGATCAATCTGGAAAGTCTTCACCGGCGAGCTGCCTTGTGGCCTGGGTCCAGGTCTGCAATCCAAAGGACTTGGGCGGGCTAGGCATAAAGGACATGGGGACACAGAACATTTGCTTACTGCTCAAGTTAATTCATAAGCTCCACTCACCTCAGTCCTCTGCTTGGGCTCAGTGGGTGCGACACGGGGACCATTGGGAAGTCCTACGATCTCTGCTCCCACTCTACCAGGCACTCACCTCGGTTCAGCTTGGTGATGGGAGGTCTTGCTCGTTCTGGCTCGATGTTTGGCACAGCGATGACTCCTTGGCTGATTCTTACCCGGCACTGTACAGCCACTGCAACAACAAAGAAGCTTCTGTTTATGACATGGTGCAGTCAGGACTGCGACAATCCCTAGTGCCAAGACTATCCAGACGAGCAACGCAGCAGCTTGAGGTGGTTGAAGATGTGTTGGCAAACACTCAGCTGTCGACCGAACCGGATCTTCGGATCTCAGGTTTCAGCAAAGGTGCTGCTGGACTGGACAGCGGCGCCATCTACAAATTGCTTAAAGCACGCGGGCAGCCAGACAATGCCAGATCAACTTTTATATGGCGAAACGCAGCGCCACCAAGAGTGCAGCTATTCATGTGGCTGCTCGTCCAACGGCGCATACAATGACGTACCGTGCTACAAAGGAAACATGTGCTGTCAGACAGCACCTGTGAAGTATGTCATGAGGAGGATGAGACCCCGGAACACATTATCAGTGGCTGCACACTCGTAAAACTCTTTTGGCAGAGGTTAAGCATGAGCTACATGACAAGTGTGGATGCAGCTAGCCTGCACAACACGATCAGACCTCCTATTGGGGTACCCGATGACGAATTTTCAGCCTTCATTGCCTTGTCATGCTAGCAGTTGTGGAAGGCTAGAAACGCGGCGGTTTTCAGAAACGAGACGCAGACCATTGAACATGTGTTTGCAGCCTGCAAGACAACAGCAGATCAATGGCGCTGCAGGTTCCCCAGGAAGAAGAGGCACGTTGCTGATCAATGGTGCCAGGTGTTCCAACTTGCAAGACAAGGGCAATAGCATAATCTCTGTGATGTTGTAAATATACACAGATATCTCTGTGATGTTGTAAAAGAACTACTTTTATCATATGGCCGTTTGGGCCAAAGTTAATATAATCAGGTGGGGAACGCCTCCCCCCGTTGACCTTCAAAAAAAACACTGAATTCACAAAAAACATGGAGACAAAATATTAAGACAGAACACAGTCTTCACAAATCAATAAATATACCTGAATAACACGAGCTTGGAATGACCTTGATGCATATGGAAGAGAGCGAAGTAGGACCACCAAAAGTGGAATATGTTTAAAATGGTATCCAGAATCATGCAAATTTTTTAGGTTATCTTTTGATGAAGAAACATTGATCTGCATTCAAGAACACAAACATAAATTTAGGAAATCTGGAGGAAACGCAGTTGCACTTAAAATTCATAGCGTAAATCGGAGTTAAATGAACTCAAATAACTTTTATATGGAAGTCACGCTTTTAAAAAAGGTTCTATGATATTTTAGTTATTCAAGTACTTCCAAGATAAGGGAAAAAAAAGCAATCATACAGACCCACTACTACAGTACTCCTACATATCCTTTACACATAACAACACAATGCACCTGAAAAACACCCATACCACTGAAGAAATTAACGCCCTGTAGACATTTCTAGTCATAAGCCGCCTTGGGGCTGCTTGGAAAGCTTTCTGCAATGCAAAGAGCAGTAGAGATACTCTGTCTTCAAACATGGTATTTCCTTCTCCATTAGAGGTAGTCAGAAAACCACTTGGTAACTTCGGTCTTACAGTAGGCGAGCTAGAAGTCAGGTGGCCTGAAGCAACTAAAGCACCCAAAACATGGACTATGCCAACAAGAACACCATCACCATTATCAATATTTTGCACATTGTCAGAGATATCTGGGACATCCATGCCACCCAAATTCTTTAGAAATTGTCCCTTTAATAGGCACCATTTGCTAGTAGATTCAAGTCCAACTCCAGTTTCATGAGACGTGGGTTCATGATGTAGCCCTGATTGAATATGATGATCCTGGCAGTTTGTTTCACCACTAGCATTTTTAGATTTTGAATCCTTATTGGTAAGCTTAGAAGATTTATTCCACGAAGCAGAATCATGTGACACATTACAGCTATGGACAATATTGTTATCACCAGATTTAGCTTCCCTCTGCAAAAGAACAAGTAATGCTTCTACTACTCCACGAGAAATGAAGGACTGAGCAAACGTGTTGGCTCTAGAAGTATTCGGGTGCACAATCAATCTGTAGATGAGAAGCAATACCCTAGCAACCTGCCAATGTAGAAAATTAATAAAATCATAAGAACCATATCTTACTTAACTTATACTTAAAGAATGTATATAATGTGATTAAGAACATGGGCTCAGGGCACATCTCAAAAACTAAATGATAACACACTGTACATTGTCAAGCCATAAATATCAAAAGGCTTTAGAAGACACCACAAATTACTCCTTAGAACTTTATACTATTTACTAAGACAGCACATCTGAGTGTGACCTACTCCAAATGTCAGGCATGAAATGGGTTATGAAATTATGAAGGTCCAAAACTTGGGTGTGGGGGAACCAAGTATTCCATGCGTAAAATCAAGATGAACATGAAAAGGTGTTGGCAAAACCTCAGCAAGAGTAGTTTTTGCCTCTTTTTTTCTCAGATAAGAGTAATTTCTACCTTACATGTGGCAAGTAATATTGTGCTAGACTGCCAGCTCCAAGTTAAGTTACCTGGTTAGGTTGTGGGCAGTCAACGACAAATCCAACCAAACAACGAACATCATCAGAAGCCAATGTAGAAGGTGCTGCTCCTATCAACAGTTCAATAACAACCAAAAGCTCATCAACCAGAGCATTCACATTTCGTAAAGGCCTCTCGTTTCCAGTAAGTGCGAAGGTATCAATTGAATCTGCCTCATGAATTACCCAGTAACACCTTCTGCATCCATCAAGAAGCATTTGCAGTGCATTCGCATCACGCATGCAAGTAGATTCTGCAAAAACCATGTCTGCAAGTGAAGAGAGAAGCTTTTTCTGCAAAATATAGTTGCATGAACTCCACATCTTCAGGTCCAACAGCAAAGTGCTAAAGAGCTGCACCTTTTGACCATGATCGTTTCTTTGAGACTGACACAAAGATACAATTGCAGTAACAAGCTCTTCATCACTCAGTATCTCTTTATTCCCACTTTCAAGTTTGGATAGTGTGTCTAATACGTAATGTAAAACTTGAGATAGAAGCTCGGGTCCATGAGTACGGGATAACTCTTCTTTATTTCCAGGATGTTGAACAGCCACAGAAATGATCCTGAAAATAGGAATAGAAAGAGACGCAGTAGCAAGAGATGATGACAAATCGCCAAGTATAGGTTCCAGGTTATCCATCTCGACATTGCTCACAATCAGTGGTAATAATGCCATAGGACCCCCATAAGCCAATGCCCACAAAGATTCAGCTGGACGCACACGATTAGAAATATGAACCATGCCAAGAACTTCTGCAGGTCTTCGGTGAGTACCTATGATTCAACGTAAGGTACCATCAGCAGTAATACTTCTAAACCAGCCCAAGCACTTGTTTGTTATCATTGCACAACATATGTTTTGGCACCCATTAGAATACCCTGGTCATAAGGGCTAACACCATGTTATTAAAACACCTTTTCTTTTAATTAACATAGGATGATTAATGCAGGACTGTGGAAGGGAATTTTATTTACGGTGTGATAGGTAATAGCCCAAGAAAAATATCATGGCAAGCTCAGAATTTCTGAAACATTGCATCAGCATGACCAAGTAGTGCCATGCGCAAATCTTTTGCGTATTCGAGGAAAAAAAAAGCATGACCAAGTAATAATCAAGCTCCCCAAAAATCAGAGTTCATGCGTCTCAATTACCATTTGTCAGGATGGGCAATGAAAGCAACGTGAACGTATAAGATAAGAAAAAGGGAACATCTTGAACACAGACCTGTTGAGCCAGAAGGCGAAGCATCAGAACAAAACCGGCCATTGAGCAGGATGGGATGATAAAGAAGGTATAAGCTTCCACCGATCTCAATATCAAGTGTATAACCATCCTCTGCAGCTTCCCTAACGTGGTTACTTGTAGCTTTCCAAGGAAAACCGGCCCCATTGCCAAAGCTGGGAAGTGCGTCTCCTCCCCTGGAAGCCAGTCGACTCATTCTCTCTGGCCCAATTGGCTCCGTAAAGATATAGATAGGTCCCATTTCTGCAAACAATGGACACTGCCGCCGCCGCCGCTGAAGGCCGGCGATAGCTGGTGATGGATTGGTCCCAATGCAACAAAAAGCCAGTGGTTTCACGATGCGTGGGGGCTCAAATGGACAGCTTTCATGAAGGTCCCCATCCACATACAACCGCAATTCACTCTCAGCCTTACCAAGCAAACCTTGTCTGCTAGAGTGCTCCAGACCAACAAAGTACCAGCACCGTGGTTTGAATTCATAAGTGAAATGGAGAGAAACCTTCTTCCCCTTCCCAGCCCCACTCTCTACAACTAGAAACCGGTCATTGAAATAGGCCTCAATACCATGGTTATCCAAAGTAAGGAAACTGAAAATCCTGGGCATGTGCTCTGTCCCTTCTCCTGCAAGCGTGCAGGCAGCAGCCGCTGCTGCTGAAGGTGATGACTTCCCAGATGCAGATGCTGCAGCGGCAGCAACGGCTGCAGTGGCCGTAGCTGTGTCAAGTGAGCCTGAGAAGGACTCTACGTATATCCATGTGGCAAACCCAAAACCATTTGAGAATGGCCACCGATTCTCCCCCGGGGCGAGCAAGCCGGAGCTCTCCCCGCCGAACTCGAAGGTCACCGCTGGCCCTTTAGCCTCATTGCTAGCCACAGCGTTTTCCAACGCGATAGTCAGCGGCGTGGCCCACCGCGTGCCGAACGCCTTCTTGATCAAAAGGAGCCAGGTGTGCAAGTCCCTGACACTAACAGAGTGCCCACCCAACACCTGAATGCACTGCACAAGCGGCGTCCCGTCCCACTTGCTTCCCTGACCCATTCCGACGAACAGCTTCTCTGCGACCTCCAGGAGGACTGCGAGGAGGCCCGAAGCGGAGCACATGGTTCGGTTGCGGGTGCAGGCACTGAGAGAGGCAAGGAGGCCACGGGTCATGCGGGTGCGCGGCGACGGCTCGACGCCGAAGGGGAGGTATGGCACCAGCTCGGCCGCAATCGCGGCAGCTCGCGAACTGGACATGATGCTGGGCGGCAATCCGGTGGCCGCGCCGATGACGTCGCCAGCGCCCTCGTCGAGTCCATCCACGCCGCCCATGGTGACCATCAGCACGTCCACGATGAAATGCGAGACCTCGCCATTGTCCTCGGAGACCATCTCACGGAGGCGCTCGACCCCGCCGCCCATGATCACCGCGTCCACGGCGCGCACCACCTCCTCGGGCACGTCCGACGGCACTACCGGTGCCAAGCGCCTCCGCAGCGGCGGGGAGGGATCCGAGGGGGCTGCCGGGGAACCGGCGCTCATCTCCGTGTCCGACGCCTCCTCCTCTTCGACGGTGTACACCTCGTCGTCGAACGAGCCGAGCGATTCGTCGGCGAACCGCTCGTCGACGCCGTGCTCCCACGGCGCTGGCGGCGAGGCATCGGACATCTCGCCGGTGTCCTCCTCCCCCATCTCAAAAGCTTACTCCATAAAGTTTGAGAAAAATGTGAGGAATTGGAGAGTCGCTGGAGAAATGAGGAAGGATCAAACACAATGGCGAAAAAAAAATAGGGTTCTGGAGACGACGATGAAATTGGGGGAAAATTATGCGATTCGGTATGAGGCCGGGAAGAAACGGTCAATGTTTTGGGGAAATGCTCGTCCGAGAATAATGGTGGTGGCGCGGTGCATGGCGTGGGAGCGGCGGAGGAAGAGAGAAAGAGGAAGCGGCCGAGCGGGGAACGCGAAGAAATGGCGTCGCTGCTTTTTACTCGCTTTTTTTTTTTGAGAATCCGCTGCTTTTTAGCTAGGCCTGCCTGTCAGTGGCTTCTTGAATCTTGACGTGGCAGGATTAGCGAGCATTTTGGACTGCATCCCTCTGCCCACAATTGCTTTGGCCGTGCTACAGGACTGATAAGAACTGGTTTTGCTTTTTTTTTTTCAAAACGAATCAGAACAGCGTTCTAATCTGTGAGTAAAATTCACCTCCAGTCCTGAACTTGGACGGAGGTGTCATCCAAAATCTCTTGGTTCAGAATTATCTCTCTCTTTTTTTTACACTTCTATCTCTATCTCAATTTTTTTTTTGGTATTACCTAAAAACCCAATGAATTATGAATTTTCCATAACTTAAAATTAGGTAAGTGCTTTACCAACATTATGCCGTGTAGTATAGAAATGGAATTTAACCCCTTCAAACTTGTAAGTGCTACTAGGTTAATGCCCGTGCGTTTAAAATCTATATTTTCTAGTATGTCAAAAGGTCCAGTAGTAACTCTAGTTGCAATAAATAAATAAATGTACTCAGAAAGTTCTATTTTCAGAAGCAATTACTCATATATTTTCCCTTTTTGCAAGCAAGAAAAAAGAAGCTTTGCAAATCTGTAGCATGTATGGTGCTTGTCATGCTAAAGTTGGTGCTTCCATCTTGCAATCACAAACATATACTACATTCTAGGAGCAACCTGTCTATACAATTGTCTAGTCATCACATGGACATATTCTGTAGTCCAAACAACAGAGTCAAATTCATAATTGGTGTATACTCAATGTCAACCTTTTCAAAGATAACATTACAATATTCAATATTCAATGTATACTCTGAATATTATAATCTTCACTGCCCAAACAAGAACAAAAATGTCTGAACCAACATTCTTAGATTGACACAACAACCACACAGTCACAAATTGACAAAGGCATTCAATCAAAGATAAAATCACAATTCAACAATAAGTGACATCTCTTCTGCTTCTGAAGCTTGGCTTCTCAAACTACTGATGTCCTCCAGAAACCATATGTTGTGGCCGCCCTTCCTTCCTACAGTTGATTTGCAGCTCTGGCCTTGCTAGCAGCGGTTTACATCCCTTCCGGGGTCCATCGAATCCGGAGTCATCTTACTACAAGCCCACACTGTTATTCGCAGAAACCTGCTAATAGAGACATTAGTTACAGACCAAGTCATACTAAGGCCATTTTATTTGCTCGTGCAATAATGAAGTTTTCTAGGAAGCCAAAATGCGATACTTGCAATTTGCTGACAGAGGCAGGACATTATAGATAAGAATATTCACTATTAATTGCAAAAGTTCCTTCCAGGTGGATTCACTAACTTCATTGTTTGATGCGTGCACTGAGTTGGGTGCAGATACAAAAATATAGATAGCACGCTACACTCAACAGGCTGTATCTGTGAAATAAAAGAAGGATTAAAGGAGGGCATGTTGGCTTTCCTAAATACAAACCTAATCTAGCTAGAACATGCAAAACTGCAGAATCACTTTTCTGAATTATCATTATGGAAAATAATTATTAAGGAATGGCTGTAGAAGTGAATTTAAGACAGAGACTGAGAATAACTATGTGAACCTAAGCTGAATTTAAGAGAGTTGCTTTTGTGGTATGAACATGATTATTTCACATGTTTGTAGTGAAAATGTACATCAGTAGAGCACAATGTGCGTGTACACTAAAAGCATACCCAATTTTAGTTAAAATAGCAATTTTTCATGGTAAATGAAAATGTGAAATCTCTGAATCTTGCATAATACTTGGCATTGCCTCACCACTTCTCTATACATAAAATGTTTTTGACACAAAATAATACGTAGTAGCAGTAAATGAGGACCAATGTGGATGGCACATGTTGATGCAAAGCTGCATGCTAAGATTGAAGGCTTCCAGGCTGAAGTCAATCAGTAAATTCTTGAGCTACTCATACATCACGGTGAACACAACAATAACATGTTGATTTATTAGTTTACTTCTGAAACCAAGCACATGAGGATGAGACCAATGGAGAGTATTTGGATGCGTACACCAAATCTGATTACGGGCATGATAGCAAAAATTTAATAATGATGTATAGAACTCCAGGAGGGACCCTAAAACACAGAGCAAGGGTACTGAATTAAAATAATTGTATGGTA
>DXKC01000292.1:0-14209 GCA_031170775.1 Cymbopogon citratus
CAAAAGTTATAATTTTTCAGCACTGTAGCACTTTCGTTTGTATTTGACGATTATTATCTAATCATAGACTACCTAGGCTTAAAAGATTTGTCTCGTGATTTGCAATTAAACTGTGTAATTAGTTATTTATTTTATTAATATTTAATATTCCATGCATACGATACAAGATTTAATGTGATGGAAAAAGAGTCAAATTTCTAGTCTTTTTGAGGCTATCTAGACAAGGCCTAAACAAACAGATTAGGTTTCTGGCATCTTGCAGACGCGGTTTACAGTCTTTGATGCCATCCCTGAATGCTTACGAAACAAGAATGTGCAGTGCGAGGAGTCAAAAAAAAATAGATCGATTTGGCAGCTCATCACATGGGAACATAAAGCCTTGGTGGGGGCGACGATACAGACATAAGTGCAGAACTACAATATTATTAGACATTCTTATGGTGACCACGTGAAGATCACAGAAATCAATGAAGAAACAAATCGGTCAAGATTTAGGCTTTTTGTTTCCATGACTAAAACTAAAGTGGACTAAAAGTTTTAGTCATCTTTTAGTACCTCTTGGTGGACTAGTGAAACTTATGTATTTTAGTTCCATTTTAGTCTTTTTGTTTGACAAAATAAGTCACAAGTGACTCATTTTTAGTCCTTAGACATAAATTGGTAGAAACCAAATAGACCCTTACTTTACCTAACAAACTGAACATTTCCTAAAAACAAATTTATCAACTCCATTCAATTTGCAGTGCAGTGTTAGATCTGTCAGTCATTTCCCAGTAAACCATTCCTCCTCTTTGAAGAACAGCACGTCCCGTGGCCCGTGATGATGGTGAGACCTCTGTGGGCAGAGAGGAAAGCAACCCTTGCACAGGAGTACGATTAGGCGGAATATTCCTTAAAATAAATGTAGAAGTGCGGGCCAGATAAGCACACCTTCGGTGTGTCCTTCAGGTCATAACCAATGGGTAGCTCAGTATGTAACAGTGGGAAAACTTCTTTCTGCCTGTGCCTACACAGCCAAGGCAGGCCTATTTCTTCCCGTCATCACCCAAAGCCCCAATCACCAGAAAAATATGGCAGCCGATAAGCACCGGCTCCTGTATCCAATCTTCCTCTCACTCCTCTCCGTTCCTTTGTGCTCCCGTGCATCCCCATGGCAGGTCATAGGCACAGGCTCATCCCTGCAAGTAGATCACGGGGAGACCTTCCTTGTCTCTCCGGACACAACCTTCTCCTGCGGCTTCTACTCATCTGGAGAAGGCACCAACGCCTACTACTTCTCCATCTGGTTCACCCACTCCACCGACAGGACTGTGGTTTGGACAGCGAACCGTGGCTCTCCAGTAAATGGCCATGGCTCAAAGATCTCCTTCAACCATGAAGGAAACCTGCTCCTTACGGATGTCAATGGCTCCACAGTGTGGGAGAGCAAGACGAAGTGGGGAAAGCACGCCTCAGTAGCTCTCCTCAACAGCGGTAACCTCGTGGTCAGGGCCTCCACTGATCAGGTAGTATGGCAGAGCTTCGATTCGCCCACCGACACATTGCTCCCATCACAGCGCCTGACGAAAGATATGAGGTTAGTCTCCCAATCTGGCTGTCATCGCCTCTATTTTGACAATGACAACGTCCTGCGGCTCCTGTACAATGGGCAAGACATCACAAGCATATACTGGCCAAGCCCGGATTACAATGCACTGCAAAATGGCCGGACTAGATTCAACAGCAGCAAGATAGCAGTTCTGGACAATGAGGGTATTTTCTCCTCAAGCGATGGGTTCAGAATGATAGCCTCAGATTCAGGATTTCGAATCAAGAGAAGGATCACCATCGATTATGATGGCAACCTTAGAATGTACAGCTTGAATGCAGCAGGCCACTGGATTATCACAGGAGAGGCTTTACTGCAGATGTGCTATGTGCATGGTTTATGTGGAAAAGGTGGAATTTGCGAGTATTCACAGAGTCTCAAATGCACTTGTCCTCCAGGATATAACATGACTGATCCAGAGAACTGGAATAAAGGATGCAGTCCAACATTCAACACCAACTGTGGGCAACCAAGAGAGGATTTTACATTTGTCAAGATTCCCCATGGTGACTTTTATGGCTTTGATCTGACTTCAAACCAGTCAATCTCATTTGAAGAATGCATGCAGATATGCTTGGACAGCTGCTTGTGCTTATCTTTCACATACAAAGCTGGACAGGGCCTATGTTACACCAAAAATCAACTCTACAATGGCCAGGTTTATCCATATTTTCCTGGAGACAGCTACATCAAACTTCCTAAGAAAATCACTCCAGCATATTCAGCCTCCAATCAGTCCAGTCTTACTTGCAGCCCAAAGAATAACAAGGTTATGCTAGTACCCGAAGATGAATACATGAAAAATTCTGACAAAATAAACTGGACATACTTCTATGCATTTGCTACTATATTAGGGGCAGTTGAGCTGATTTTCATCATGACAGGTTGGTATTTTCTTTTCAAAATGCACAACATACCAAAGTCAATGGAGGAAGGTTACAAAATGATAACAAGCCAATTCAGGAGATTTACATACCGTGAGTTGGTGGAAGCAACGGGTAAATTTAAAGAAGAGCTAGGAAAAGGTGGCAGTGGTACGGTTTACAGAGGAATACTTGAAGACAAGAAAATAGTGGCAATAAAGAAGCTTACAGATGTTAGACAAGGCGAAGAGGAATTCTGGGCGGAAGTAACTTTGATTGGGAGGGATCAATCATATAAATTTAGTCAGGATGTGGGGATTTTGCTCAGAGGGCAAACACAGGTTATTAGTTTATGAGTATGTGGAAAATGAGTCATTGGACAAGTACCTTTTTTGTGGCAGGCGCACTGAAACATTGCTATCATGGAGCCAAAGATTCAAGATTGCCCTGGGAACCGCAAGAGGCCTTGCTTACCTCCATCATGAATGTCTGGAATGGGTTGTCCATTGTGATGTAAAACCAGAAAACATACTGCTGACCCGAGATTTTGAAGCAAAGATAGCAGACTTTGGACTGTCCAAGCTTTCAAAAAGAGACAGTCCTAGCTTCAATTTCACTCATATGAGAGGCACAATAGGCTACATGGCACCAGAATGGGCATTGAATTTGCCAATCAATGCAAAGGTTGATGTTTACAGCTATGGAGTTGTGCTTCTGGAGACTGTGACTGGGAATAGGGTTTCAAGTGGGATAACAATAAATGAAGAAGAGATGGACTTCATGCAGTTTGTTCAGGAAGTCAAACAGATGCTCGCTAGAGGGGGTAACATGGATATAGTAGATGCTAGACTCAAAGGGCATTTCAATCATGAGCAAGCAACAGTGATGGTGAAAATAGCTGTTTCCTGTCTTGAAGAAACAAGCAAGAGGCCAACAATGGATCAAATTGTAAAAGACCTTATGGTGTACAATGATGAAGATGATCACCCTGCATATTTTTTATGACTGGAAATATATAGTCAAATATGCACACCATCCTTAGAAGAGAAAACAATGTGTATTTGTACATTATTTTATGAATGGAAAGAAGTTCCTGAGCATTTTCAGATTTTCTGCTTGCTCTTTTTAAAACTGTGTTTGGTTTCCTGAGCAGCTTGCATAGTTTGCCGGAGGTGAAGGATTCCAAAAATCTCTTATACTTTTCATTTGATCCCTTTGTGCGAATTTTATATTGTACTGTTCTTCTGTTACAAGAACAGAAGCCAAAAGAGCCAGTGGGTATTTAAGGACAAAAATATAATATATTTTGAATGGTAATTCCTTCTATAATAATTACTTTGAAACTTGTGTAACAAAATCCTTAAACAAACTCAACTGTAAAACATTTCTTTATATTAAAATGACACTGAAATGGTGAAACAAAACGTACTTGCACTTGGAGCACTCTCTTATGAAAAGACTCGATACCAAATACAATAGCATTCTTCCAACCTTCAGTGGCTTGAACAATCTGCATAGATCTCTGAAAACCTAGAAAATAGTATATCACCTTAAATGCCTTCCTAATACTCCATGTTACATCACCGGAGCTCTCCTTTCTAATACTGTTCAATGTGAACTAATCACTGTTCACATGAGACCTATAATGTGGAAAAAAAATATACAAAAAAGATGTCAAATAACTTGGAACTATTATGCTGCAGTATGAGTATCTTTAGTAAGCAATCCACACTAACTGGCTGGTGATTTGGTGTTGTACCAACCCCATATGAGCAGTACAAGGCATCCTGCTGGTGAAAAGATAGAAGACTCAAGATTTGGAAAGGCTGTAACTGTAAGAGGCAAGGCGAATATAACCTTGAGATTTACTTAAAAAAAGAGAGAGTGGAGTTAACAGCCAACACATTACACATTTGCTATCTAGAAATGCCAAAACATCTTCTAATTTGGAATGGAGGGAGTACTTTCTTTACAATGTGCTTTAAAATTTACAAGGTATTGGTTCACGTTTTGATACCCTACCTGAATAGTCCTTGCTTCATTCACCTTCCATAGCCCTCATTTCTCCACTTCCAAGGCAGCACGAGATTGGCTTCAATTTTTTTTCCTCGGATACACAGGAGAACTGCGCATCATTTTTATTAACAAAAAAAAAGTCTGCATGACTCGTACAACCCCTATAGGAGCAAAGGAGTGAACAATCATGGCCATATGCTACAGAGCCCTTTGGCTCCTGCCATACAACATCATCATATCTGATACCACACAAGATTGGCTTAAAATTGAACTGGTTTACTTAATGTGTTCAAGACAAATGTAAGAAATATAAATGCCCAGCTATAGTGGCTGTGTACATGTTGTGATTCTAGTTCCGGTTAACAAAATGATAAGCAATAGCCAACAAAGAACTATTCCACCAGGTAAAATCTCTGGATCTGCCACTGCTAGCACTAGTCCAATAAAAAGTACCATGCTATGCTATCTATAAATCATGGTCATCCAATTAAATCTTGGCATGGCTATGGCTGTGCCAAAAGCCCAGGAGGAAAAAGTTTAATACTTGATCTAATATGTCACACTGACCCTCCCAGGTTCCAAAAGTGGTGCTGCTGGAGCAGTGACAGCTCACCTAGTACCTTGGCGCCTTGGCGGTAGTGGCAAGGTCTTCCCAACTAAAGCTGTTTAGGGCTTGGGCTATGTGCAAAAGATAGATAAACGAAGATGGAGGAAAATGAAGTATGGCCATGAAACTCATGGATGCATGATACTGCCAATTTCTTTGTTTCAACATGTCCTTTCCTTCTCTATTTGGCATCGCATTAATCTAGCTGCATGCAAATGGTACAACTGGCCAGGCGACACAGATAAATCATAGAGGTAAAACTGTAAAAGGTCATGGCAAGTCGCCAATGGAATATCAACAAGCAACAGCAGTTAGAAAATTATTTCCACTGCCAATCACCTCTACTAAAAACTTGTTCACAGTTCGAAATCCTAGAAGGCACTAAAAAAATCTTAATATAATGATACGCGGCTCTACTGTGTTTTCGTGAAAAAATAAGAACCAAATACAAAAATTACTATTTAACCTCATCTAAACAGTGTGTTCATAACATATAAAGATTTATCATGCTGAATGTTAGTTGCCCATTAAAAAGCATACCGCTGACCAGAATGGAGGTACAGAACAAAATGCGAGTATGATTCAATCATGTTTCAACTTGATGACTTAATTGAGCCATAATACATATTACAATGAGAACTGAAGTGGGGTCAGTCATCAGCTAACCGTGAAATTTCCAGCGGTAACAACAGTCCACACTACATGAGATGAAGGCTAATAACTGAGCATCTCTTTAAATATCCAGGCCACGAAGCAACTACAGCAACCATCATTCCACTACTGATCATAGCAGGTAGAAGCAATTTATGTGCAACAAGAGCTAGCTCAAAAGTTGCGTCAAGGGTTAGAAATTCCAATCAACCAAAGACATCCTGATGATCTTGTGCTATGTGCAAAACTGGAGCCGAGCCAACTTCGGTCGTAGGGTTGGCACCTAGAGTACTATATGTACTTTGGCAACTGCATCAGACAATATCATACTATATGTAATTTGGCAACTGCATCAGACAATATCATGAACTGTGGGGATCTAGCTGAGCATAGAAACTGTTCCTATTATTGAGCAAACACAGAATCTCCTGAAGCTGCAATGAAGTTTTGTTTCTGCAGTGAGATCCAATGGCATCCATACACCATCTTTAAAGAAAAAACTTAAACTCTGTCCTGATAGAGGATGGCAATCACTATTTGCAGGTTCAGAATCACCATTGCTTCCAAGTGGCATACACATTCTCTTGAAAGATGGATATTACTCTGACAAGCACAATGCTCTAAGTGGGTTTCTTTGTTGTGCATTCTAACAAAATTTTCTGCACAACTAGTCTCATCATGTGAGCTGTAAAATTTTCTAACAGACCCTAATAGATTCAAGCACCATGATGACAGAATGCCATGCATATCATCAGCTGTTAAGCAATGCAGATTTGGCCTTAGAGTATTTGAGAGAATATCATGAACCATCTTATAAACAGATTGGAAGCATGCAGAACAACATTTGTAGAGACATGAAGATTTTGGAGCTGAAAGATTTTTCATGTCGTCTTGCAGTTTACCATCAATCAAATGACTTGATTCAACATCATTCACAAGACCATCCCTCTTTAACTCATTATCACCGATATGAGCTTCAGAAGAAACATAGTTCCTTGGTAATCCTGTATTGTCAATACTTGCAGAGGATCCAACGGAATCTCCTGCCCTTTGCATATCATTCAAACCTTCCACAGATTCTGTATAGTTTTCAGATCTTTGAATATCTGGTCTGCAGTTATCTTCATCATAGGTTAAGCTGGACACTTTCCCATCGTTGTTTGCTCCAATGGGTTCTCCATTTGTTATTGTATCTGCATGTGTATTGCCCCTATTCATCTCAGGTAAAGCTGAATGGATGTGATCGTGTTCCACTGCATCCTTGCTGTTGCTGGAAACAGATTTCACATGATCATCATCAAGGTCACAGTCCATTGTATGAATTCCATTTTGGTCTGCAATATGCTCAACTGGATTGTCTTGCATCTCAGTAGGACCAAGAACAATTTCATGGTCCTGAGTATGTTGGGCTGGAATGTCTTGAACCTCAGCAGGGATACCAGCAGGAGCAACTTGTACATTGGTTTCTGCAGCATACTTGGGACTTTGACACTCTTTGGCACTTGAACTCTTAATTCGGGATGTTCCTGTCCTGGTATCAACATGTGTTCTGTAGATTGGAATAAATAAATAAATAAGTTAGCCAATCATCTACATCAGCGCCATGAAGGCACCAATATTTTCTGCTGATTGTAAGCAGCAAGAAAGGAGTGACAGAATCAACACAAATAAAAAATATAAAGCTCTGGCTTACCTTTGGAAGGTGTATGCCCAGCTATTCACAATATCATCCAGATAAGCTACTTGAGATAGGATTTGAAAATACCGAAATCGATTTCTCTTTTCCAAAATTTTAGTTTGAATCTGTCCAACTAACAGTTCCAATACCTTTCTCACCTCAGCACAAACTTCAATAACAGACCCATAGACACCTCTATAAGCCAATAAGCCAACAGCAACCAACCCTCTCACACAGACAGTATTTTCCTTTCCCTTTACAACATTGTCCCCTCCATTCAGTGATTTGCCAGACAAGGTGCTGCTATGCAATAAACAAGAATTAAATGGCCAGCCTTTCCATGGACCATTTATATCAGAGCAGGGGCCCTCCTGTAACTTCGACGTAACCCAACAAAGTTTTGAGAACTGAGGATGCTGCAGTATCTGAGTTCCAAAAGCAACAATAGCAAATGCCTCACTGCCTTTTACAATTGTACTAGAAGGATTTCTTTGAACTGCGCCTTCAAAAGCATTCTGGGCATTTCCTACTTTATCTTCCACATTGGATGGTGGAGGCTCTTGCTGAGCTCTGCCTGCAGCCTGCTGAGTTGGATTCTCCTTAGAAGCAACTCCATCCAAAGGTTGCTCATTCTCACTGGACTTAAATTCACCTTTTGCACTAATATTCATGGAAGCAAACACTTCTTCATTTTTATGAGATTTGTCATGCACAAATTGAACATGATGTTGAATCAAGTCATGTGATAATTGCAAAGCACATGAATCAACCATCTCATCCCAATTAGAGCGGTTGTCAATGTTCACGGAAAATCTTGGTATTGTGTGTTCCGAAGAAACAAAGCATTGATCCACAACATGTGTGCTGAAGAAACCTCTTACTCCACTAGGAAGATCTTGAAACCTCATGTCACTAGTGGACTATAAAACAAAATGTTAGCTTGTCATCCGATTTTAACCAAAAAAAATTAAAATACAGGTATCATCAATGCTTTCATAGAGCTAAGAAAACATAATTTCTTCAAAAGGAAAGTATGCAATATATGGGCCTGTTCGGCAGAGCTCTGGGAGCAGCTCCGAGGCTGCCAAACAATAGTTTACATAGATGTGATTCTAGGCTGATTCTGAAATGAACTAAGGGGCTGGGAGCCCAAGAAAATTAGGTTCTCTTGATTCACTTCCTGCATACAATCACTTCCACCATAGAGTTTATCCTAGAGAGTCATTAACCATCTCATAAAATCACTTCCCACATAGAATCAGAAACCCCAAGTATTCACGAGGAACGAGTCATGAGTCATGACCACAGTCATCAGCATTACAAATAGGTACCAGAATCTGCCCAAAACAAGATGATGAAACCTTGGCATAGATCATTACCTTTTAGATGGAAAAATAGGTGCCAAGATAATTATCATATACCTAAAATAAAAGGAACAAACTACAAACTACTCCCTCCATCCTGAAAATAATGCAATCCTAGCATAACACCTAGTAAAACCATTTTGAGTTTCACCAAGTTTATATAAAAAAGAATAAATATTTATGATACCAAATAAGTGTCATTAGATTCATCATGTAATATATTTTCATAATATAATATAACTATTTGGTGTCATAACAAACTTGGTCAAATTTTAGATACTTCGACCAAGAAAGAACTACAAAGGGATTTTTATCGGGATGGAGGTCATAGGTGGTTATATTGTAAAAAAATAAAATAGCAGTGGCAATGTTCAGTCAATGCTAATAACAGTCACCGACATTGTTAATAACCTAAAGTCTAAGTATGTTTCCCATCAGCTCGCCATGATTTTTTTTTTGACATTTTACAGGGAAAAAAAGACAGTATTACACAAAAAAACAGCGAAGAAGCATGTGGTGTGAAGTGTATTGGCTTACCAGAACACTTATTGATACAGAAGCTAACAGTGAATCCATCTGCTCAATCAATGCATTCCAAACTTCTGAACATTTTTGTGATTAGGGGTGGACGATGCTAAATGGCTTGCCCCCGAGCTGAGAATATTATCTTCTATTTGATTATGGGCCTTATCAACTGCCCACAGATCAATTCTAGGCATGTAGATGATGCATCTTCCAAGGTTTCGGCATTTCACTGATTAAGAGAAAGAGGGGAAAACAAAAGATGATATCAATAAACACTCATAAGAAATTAAGAATTTTGGCATAACAATAATATAGAGCCAATAAATTATTGCAAATCAATTAAAAAGGGAATGGCAGACAACATTAGCTAATTTCATAAAAGATGTGCAGTTCAATGTGTTGGCATAAATTTAAATCAGCATGTCACAATTATATCAATTGCACTTGCTTGTAAACTGACAATGTGGCTAAAGTAGGACAATGGTTAAGCTAAACTAAGACAGTAATTTTACATCAAACCAGATGTAGGTTGGTCTTTCATTCATTCCATAAAGAATCATAATTTATGTGCTGTGTCAATTTTCAGAGCATGTGTTTGCCATAGATATTTTGCATGCTTAGGAAAGGAATAAGAAAAAAAATCACTTTCCTTCTTTGCGACAATAAAAAGGCCTCGGGTCAATTTGCCGCCGCTGTGTTGTATGATTATAAACTAATGTATCACCACTATATCAACAGCCATACAATATTGCTGTTTCTCATGTGGTTTGGTTAACATATACATTTCTTCAACTTCAACTAAAATAAACCTGTCAGGATTGGGAAAATGCTGCAGCATACCAGAACCACTGTAGGGCTAGGGTGCAGGAACCACGTGAGCCTAGATATATCGAATTAGCAATATATGCCATAATTCAACTAAACCAATAAAAACATCATAACTTGTGTGGGGAATCAGTCATCAAAGCATATGTAAAATTTCGTAAAAATTGATAAATGAGATAGTGAGACACACAGTAACTACACCCAAACGCATTTGAAAAAGGTAATGAATGCAAGTAATTTCCAGTCTGCAAAGACTCTCGAAGAAAAAAGAGGAAGCTCAAATAACCAAAATAAATAAATAAATAATAGTATACATGCATCTCCAACTTCATCTAATTGTAGGTCCATAGGTAATCAGCTTTACATTACAACAAAATATATCTCAAACTCATCTAAACTAAAGCTTGCATCGAGTTATACTTGGTTCCTGTATGAAGATTCTTTTCATAGGCATTCACTTTCACATTCATAGTCATCATTTCAGAATATATATTCACATGCATAGACAGCATAAAGTAAATAAACAAAAATGTTAAGGTGAAAAATCTTGTCACCAGATTTACATGAAAAATATAAATGAAGGGTCCATTGTTGTTTTGTAGTGAATATTTCCAAAGTAAATGAGACCAAGGGAAACATAGTAACTTACAAAGAATTTGTGTCAGCCCACTAAGGATATCGCCATTTCCTTCCTGCACCATAGTTGCAAGGTCAAGCTTGTGTATTACAACCTGGCCCCGAAAACCATGAAGAACACAGCGAATTAGGTGTTGCTGGCCTGATCTCGGTGCTCCAGCAACTAAAACTCGAAAGCCTGATAACTTATGTGGTAGCCCTCCTTTCATGTGCAAACCAGTGGGGTTTAATCTGCCGCCACAAAAATTCTCCTGTGTTTCAACATCACTCGGCAGCATTGAACCATGATTTCCTAGTTGTGCAGCTACAAGACCACAGCTTGACAAGATTGTCCCAATTATATCTGCTATATCTTTTTGCTGGATCAAAGAATTAAGATAAGTTGGCCAAAAAGTGTGGGGTACAGTATTCTTTTCCATGGATGAGAACACCACTTCCTTTATAGAGCCAGATGCCTTAAGAAGGGATGAAGGTAACCATACACGCTCATCCAAATACATAGAAATAAGAAGGTGTACCAATGGTTTAAGAAGGCTTGGCATAAAACAGGAGTCTAGAGGTGAGGAAACTAGATCATTTGCAGCAATCCCTGCTTCCCTTTGTGAACAAGGTGGAGGAGCAGCTGCAAGAGCAGCTAACCAATCTCTTTCCTCAACAAGAACTGTTGGTAGAGGAACTCGCCCATGAGGAACTCCTTTTTCAGCAGATTGTAAAATTTGATGTAATGGGCAGGTCCTTTTTAAAGCATTTATTGCTGCTTGTGTGCAAATTGCCTGCAGATCAGCACCAGCATATCCAACAGTTTGGCTAGCAACAAATGACAGGAATGCACCTGAAATAGGACTAGGCCAATTTTTTGTATGCAGTGACAGAATAGCAGATCTATCCTCAAAGGTTGGTAGTGGAAAGTATATCTCACGATCAAACCTTCCCGGTCTCCTAAGGGCAGGATCAATAGCATCAGGGCGATTCGTAGCCCCAATCACTATGACTGAGCCTCGTGATTTCAATCCATCAAGCAATGAGAGCAAAGTTGCCACAACTGAATTATGTGTTTGATCTTGTTGTCTGGATCTACAAGGTGCTAAACCATCTATCTCATCAAAAAATATGATAGAAGGCTGACATCGCTCAGCTACCTGGAAAAGAAGTCTTAACTGTCTCTCGGCATCACCAACATACTTACCCAAACAATCAGCACCTTTTCGAGCAAAATAAGCAATCCTTCTGTTGCCTTGAGAACATGCCCCTATGAGTGCCCTTACAACAAGTGTTTTACCGGTACCAGGGTGGCCATGAAGCAGAACACCTCTCGGAGGAGTAAGACCTAAAGAACTAAAGAACTCAGGGTAGAGAAGAGGTAGCATCACCACCTCCTTCATGCTCTGAATAACATCACTTAGCCCAGCAACAGATTCCCAACCACGATATGACTTCTCATTTTCAGAGGAGCCTCCTATATAAACAGGTGCAATTCGCAAAAGATCTCTGTTTAGCCTCTTGCCCTCACGTTTCAAGAACTCTTCATCTTCCCCACAGTTCTCTAACCATTTCTCCTCAGCCTCTCTGTCTTTTCTCCATGCATCGTGTGACACTTTTCTGATATCTGCCTTCATCTTTTTTATCTTCATTTTCCTGAGTAGTTCAACATACTTATCTCCTTGGGGTTCGAAAAGATGGCGATGATCATTGCAGGCTATAAGAAACTTCCGATGATCAAATATGCAGGCTTCTGTTCGACTACAAGGCTACACATGGAAAAAATGCTAAATATTAGGGCAATAATAGCACTCTAAACAGCTAAAGTACTACATTCAACAATATAAGGCACGTTTTTTCAACTCAGTCTTCAATGATAGACCTTGCCCACCGTTTCACTTTTTTCTCTCAAATACATAGGAGAGCTGCATACCATTTCATTGTAGTAGGAAAATACAAACTAGTTCAAACATATATTCCTTACAAGAGGCACACCACAAACAGATAAAACAAACAACAAAGAGACACTACCGGATTAATCCATGAACAGCTGCTTGGAGCTCCAGCTGAACACCATAGTGCAGCCTCATCTGCTACCGACCTTACAACCAATTAACACTGCTTGATTGTCCATTGAACTCAAAATACGATTTTCTTACAAATTGTACTCCCTCCATCCAAAAGTCATTCCAAGAATCTTGAAGAGTCAAAACATCTCAAGTTTGACCAAATTTATACGATAAGATAACAACATTTAGGATGCCAACTAAGTATCATTGGATGCTTTGTTAATTATATTTTCATAGTATACCAATTTGATGTCATAAATCTTTGTAAATCTTTCTATAACTTCGGTCAAACTTGAAATGCTTTAACTTTCCAAGATTCTTGGAATGACTTACAATTTGGAACGGAGGGAGTATCACTCATAGCCACAAACCTAATATGGTCTGAAAGCATTTTTGAAATATGAATCGAAATCTATAATTACACAGAAGCAAACTAATAAATGTCAGTATTAATTATTGTTTCAAATTTATAACCTTTGAACTTTCCAAAACAAATATGCCTTGTTCTTTTTAAGAGAGGGAGTAAGTTTAAGAACCATTCAATTACCAAATGGTAGGTTTTCGGGCAACGATCAACACGACACCCGATAGTTGCGCCAGGTCTGCCACATCGACTGCACTTCAGAAGCCTTCCACGGCAAAGTGCAGCTCTTACATTTCTTAGACAGCCCAAACCAGCAAAGTAAACCTGAAATTTGGAGATAAGAAAGAATTCTCAAATAACAGTACCCCGCATCGGTATCACTAGCATGCAGTACAGTGAAGGATGAAAATTATTACATTTGCAAGTTGCAACACATTCTGTTTGAATTCAGAAGCAGTAATACAGACCAAGCAATGTTGATCCATAAGACCATAACAAAATAGTCCAGCTTACTTTTTGAGAAATTTAAACAATGACAACTGAGGGTGTTGACAAGAGCATTGCTACCTGTGTACAACAGTACCAAACTACAACAATACGATGTATCGAAGCAACTTGCAGAAATATCCAATGAAACATAAGAGTTCTGAGTACTGGAGGTACACACCTCGGGGCTCCAAACAGCACAGTTCTGATGAACCCAGACACGTGCAATGCCGAAGCGGTCATGAATTGGACCCAACAACCTTCCCAACCATCCAGGATCATCACCAAATCCATCCCACATATCATAGTTGGGCTCATCTGAAGGTAAAGCTCCCTCATAGGCTTCATTTTCACTGTCAACAGAATCATGCAATGCAATCTTAGGTGGTCTCCCATCAGTCCCTCCACCACAGAGCCCACACCTCCTCCCTTCTTTAATCACCTTAACACCCTGGTTTTCAGCTAAAACCGAGGAATTCCGCATCCTCTCTTTTGGACCATCCTCAGCCAATACCACATCTGGGAATTGAACCGACTGTCCATCCGGTTGGACCTCTT
>DXKC01000293.1:0-12535 GCA_031170775.1 Cymbopogon citratus
TAAATGTAAGTAAAAAAATTAACTAATTACACTGTTACGTTGTAAATCATTAGATGAATCTTTTGAGCTTAGTTAGTTTTTAATTAGACAATAATTAATAAATACAAACGAAAATGTTACCGTGTCAAAAAAGACTAGAAACGCTGGGCGCGGCTTTGCCGCGCCTTCCCTTGTGATTGGGCCAGTGGCAATAAGAATAGAGATGAGCTTTTGATTGAGCACCTTGATCTTAACAGAAGTTTAATTCGTTGAAGCCTATAGTTATACCAGAGGATGCATCCTTTTTTCCTCTCAAAAGATTCATGCCTAGTCAGTTTAGATTAAAGCGAAAATAATAAGTTACAAACACAGAATTTCTATTGCTTATATATTATTCCGGAGACTATATTCAGGTAGCACAATCACGCCTCTCATGTGCTCACACCTGCAAGCAATACCCTTCCGCTCCAATCAGGCAGTCACTCCTTTAAAATAGGTGGAACTTTAAAAATCAAATGCAAAAATAGTCTGACTGATAGTTTGTGTTCCATATATATATTTGTCTATTCATACAGAACAGAAGTTTCATTTATTAATTAACGGGAACTCACCACAATTGCCGATAGCTGGACCACACATTTTATCAAACACCTTGCAAGCAACCGTTTTTTTTTTTTAAACGAAACAACCGTTTATTAGGCCAGAGCAGTATAAGCAGAGGAGCACCAGTGTCAAAGACGAACATTGGGGGAGGTGACATTTGTACGTAGTTGATGGTCGACGGCTGCTAGATGGGCTTTGTCGCGGTCTTGGTCCGCCGGCTGGCCAGTACAATAGAGCCCCATCGTCGCGCTCCTCGCTGCATGTTATTTTTAGATCCCCTTTCTCAAAGGGAAGGAATTGTAATCACATTACCTAGCGCTTGGATGCATCTGTGACAACAGGCAGCCGCGGCGTACAGATGAGCAGGAAGAAGAAAACCGTGTCTCCATGCTCTGGAAGATTGCAAACACAAGCACACTGATGAAGGGCGCAAAGGACTGCGAGCAGGTCGGGGAAGATGACCAGCACATGGGGCGTGATAGCCTGCATCGTATTGAAGAAGAGAATGCCTGTTGCTTCTTCGCGACGGTGAAGTAGAACGCGATGAAGAGGAGGAAGGCCATGAGCGGCAACGTGTGTGAGACGGTAGTGAGCGGTGGGAGCATGGATGGTGCCCGAGACTCAAAGAGAGGGGGTTGAGAGCAGGGACGGCAGCAGACGGCAGGACGAAGGCATGTGCTGTGCGGTGCATCAGAAGCGGCGGTGTACGGACGAGGCCAGGTTCGAGACAGTTCGCGAATGAGACTCAACGGATGAGTTGCCCTATTCACAGCTCTACACGTGGCAGAATAATAAGCGGGTTCTCATGGGGCAACTTTCGTACTACTAAGATTCCAACTTTTGGAATTTGGACACAATCCAAACAAGGCCTAAACTAGAAATTCGTTCAGTCATTTCATTTGCTGCTGCAGACTATAATAGGATATACTTGTTATTTTCAGTTGTTGCCACTGCTTGAGTCATTTTTCAATTGCATTCATGTGCTTGGAAATTTTTCAGTTGCAGTCATGTGCTTGGTATTTTTTCTGGAACTGAAAACTGACAGTTGTTTCTCAATTTAATTGTAGATGAAACCTGTCATATGTGCTTCCTATAACCTGTCGTATGTTATGCATGGACTATCTACGTTCAGTGCATTTTGCACTGTCCTATAACCTGTCGTATGTTATGCATGGACTATCTACGTTCAGTGCATTTTGCACTGCATTAATGCTCCAACTCTCTTATGTAAGATTTCCTGGTATCTGTAAAATCATTCTCCACGCCATGGAAAAGATAGTGTAGGTCCAGGCCTTAGAAACGATTGATTGATTTCGATTTCTTATAAAAAAAATGCCCGATTGGTTTCCAAGTCTGTGGAACGAAATGTCAGCCGATGATACCAAATCCTAGCGCGCAACACCAAGTTTCATGAAATTTACCAGCATAAGTACAACAATACCCTCAGAGGGAGACTGGGAATTGGGGATTCTAGTTTTAGTGGCAGCCAAGAAAAAAGTGCACGCTGCATCAAACATATACGTACATCAGATCAGATGCTTCAAAACACAGCAATTTTCCATCAAGTGTACTACATACAATGAGGTATTGATAGTACCGTCCCATTTTGATTTCATCTATTATAACTAAACAACAGCCATTTACAAATTTTACGGAGTTATATAGTTTATAACATATGCTCCGTCCGAGGAATGAGTCATCTCTTAAATCCAACTTATGCACAATCCCTACTCAGAACTTACCCTCAATGAAACCGCCCAAGCCATTGATTTTAAAGAACTTCTTGATCACAAGTGCCATAATAGCAAGAGTCAGTCCAAATGCAGCCAAAGTCAACAGCCTGTCATGCTTTGGCTTCTGGATCGCAACAGCAGGATTCTGCAGAGACGAAGGAACTGTTGGAATGTTTTCTCTACGGCTCGCTTCAGGCACATGACGGTTGGCAACCTCAACTACTGGGCCTTCACCAGTGTTTTCTGCAACCCCCGATTCAGATTCAGGCACTGGAAGGCCACTCGGCGAACCTGACATGGGCCCAGATGTGTTGTCACCTTCATCTACCTTGTCTGCATTCTCACCAGAAGAGTCAGGTGCGGGTAACTGGTTAGACTCCTCGTTTGGCACATTTGGCAGCGCTTGGGGGACAGGAGGAGCCTTACTGAGCATTTGCTCATGGATCTGTGGTCGAAGCAATACATCATCAAAAGACAGAGAAATGGCACATATTTTGAGCCTGAGGTTCGACTAGGAATTACCTCATCAATTAGTTTCTGACGTTCTGGGGAGCCAAATTTTGGAGGTGCTTCACGTGATTTTATAGCAAGTGCACGTCTATCTTCCTTTTTGTAATCCAGTGAACCCAATGCCCCACCAGGGTTCGTTGGCATGAATGCAATCAATGCTACCAACGCTGTGCGGACTGCAACAGGATTTGTATAGTTTAGCACTTAAAATGAAACTTCTGTGAACACAAAATCATGAAAACAAACCAGTCCACATTTGATAACCAAATACATTCCATAATAGAAACCATCCGATGGTTTGCAAATGCAGCACCAAGCTCATTTACAAAGCATATGAAATAAATAAATATCAAATTAAATATTTGGCCTATTTCCAAATTATAACTGGTCAAGAAAAAAAATCATTCCAATTGAAATGCAAATAAACTAAAAAAACTGCTATTGACAAATTGCTGAATTGAAAACCAAATGCCAAAACATTGAGCGCTTTATAGACCGCATCATACTAATTAGTGAATGTACAGCATACTCCAACATGCATTATGGGCTGTTTGCTTTGATCCCAGGCAACGCTGCCAGTGCAGGCATCAACCCCAGGCATATGATTTCAGGCTCAGGCGGGGCCTGGATTGCTGCCTAGGAAGGTGTGAAGCAAACAAGCCCTTAATAATTCCCAACTAAAAGTAAACATAACATACATAGAAAGTATATGTTCCTCCTTTGGCCTGTCAAGCAGATAAACACTTCCGCAGGACAATTACTTAAGAACCAAAGAACATTTTCTTTTGCACCATGCTCGTATAGTGTACATAACATATGTATGTGCACTATGAAAAAATGGTGCCAACATATGAAAGAGTATCAAATCACTACTGTGTTGCTATAACTAGTGAATACAAAAGAAGGGAGTTCAAAGCATAGACACAAGCAAAGAAAAGCAAGACAGTACAAGACTTCTATGACTGTGGTGAAGCACATATACACACCTGCCTCTCAAGTAATGACCTAATGGCAGTGGAAACTGCCAACCAAAAAAACATTACAAAATTCCATACTCTCTGAAGCAAACCAATCGTAGTATTCATCTTTTCTTAAGAATGAAGAAATGCATGTTCACTTTTGGCCTAGCCATAAGGCAAGTACTTGTCTGATGCTAATCCAAAGACCAAAAGAAAAAGAAATTTATTTCGCACCATGCTCGTATAGCCCACGAATTATATAACAGTGGACGATGAATAATGGTGCTTTTCAGCTTATTAGCAGGGTCCCTTTAGCAAACCTGACAGAGCAATTCAGCAGTCATTTATAGACAAATGACGAAAGGTTACTCACCACTCCATGAAGGCTGCCAATGCTCAGGGTGGTAATTGGATATGCTCAAACAAATCTTCTTCTGAATCTCAAAGCGCCCACTTGGCTGCAGCACATAATGAAGTCAGCAACGGCTCACAAACATGGTAGTGAGATAACAGAGGCCAGTTAGAACACAGATACTACATACTGTGAGTAGCATGAAAGACGGTGGCTTGAATGGATAATCCGAGGGTAGCTGGATCCTGCCATGATAGATTCCACCCTCAAACTCGCTGTCTCTCGGGCCAAGGATAGCAAATTGCCACTCGAAGATGTCCTCCTGCTCAAATGAATGTATTGCAAAGCTAATAAGTATCAATCGAAATTTGGCATATTGAGCCTCCTTGCCAAAAATATTCCCTTCCTTGGGAGATGAAATTTAAACATACTCCACTAGATCCGCAATCAACTACTAAACGCGACAAGGTCCTACTGCTAATTGATCATATTACCAGTTGAATTGACAGATCTAGAAAAAAGAAGAAAACCAGTCAACAAATTTATCTCGAGACCCTAAAACACGGAACAACATAATACGAGGAAATACAATCAATAATCAGTCGACATTCGATTAAGGCCTGGATAGGATCAGATCGGGCAAATTTCGATATTAAAGCGAGCGATTGGGTTGAGATTGGGACCTCGAGGGGAAGGGCCATGAAGTCGGGTGAAGGGTTGGACTGCATCTCCTTGACCTCCTGCAGGATCCGCTTCACCGCTGGGTTGCTCCGGTTGTACTTGGCCGTGGCCGCCATCGCTGCCTCCTCAGGGAACCCTCTATCCTCACCGCCGCCGCCTACCGGCGCAAGGGTTGGGGCCTCGAATTGGGAATCGAAGAGGGGAGGGGGAGAGAGAGAGAGGGCGAGACACGGTCACACGGGAGGATAGCCGTCGGCGGAAGCGCGTGAGGATATATGTATATATATTATGTTAGAATATTAATGAATGGAAGCGTGGATAGGTCGCTGGCGCGTGGGTCAGGGGAGTAAATTGGACCCACTTGTAGTGCGGTGAGAGATGACGTGGTTGGGTTGCCGTGACATGGCGTGTCCTCATTGGTTGAAGGGTCGTGGGCGAATTGGTTGCGAGCGATTATTTAGAGAAACGGAATTATGCTAAAGTACAAGCGCTGGGCATTCCATTTCCCCTCACTCCTTCGGTACCCTTCTTCCGCCACGCCTCTTTCTCTCGTCTGTGCCCGCTTTCGTACCCATGCCTGCGCCGGAGAGGAAGAAAAAGCCACCTAGGGTTTCGGCAAGGAGGTCGCCAACGTTGAGACAACGACCTCAACGGCATCGGGTAAGTGCAACACCCTTTCTCTCTGACCCTCCCTCCCTTCTTTTTCAATTTTGGTGGCATAGAAGGGATTCCACATTTCAGGGGGATAGGATGGTCGAACGATAGGGTGGTTAGAGGCCCTGGTGGCGGTGGAGACGCCTAGTTCGAGGAAAGGGCATCATGACTAGAGGTTGCCGCGAAAGGGGAAGGGGATGAAGGCGTCGGCTATGGCGGGGGAGGAGGGTGGTGGGCAGTGAGGGGGCAAGGAGGAAGGGGAGGAGGAAGAAGGAGCGTGAACTATCAGATGGGGAAAATGACGACCCAAAAATCGAATGTTAAGATAGGAGGGAGCAACTGGTCCTTAATTTTGAGTATCCTTGTTTGTTTCAGGTTAAAATCTAATTATTGGTTGGCCCGCTGCAAGATATCTGACGAGCCAAAAAATACCCTATGACTGAACTTTGTGTAGTTTTCTTAGACAGTGGTCGGCAATCATTAATTGCAACTTCCATATTTACGGTTTTTTGCGAGATGTTTTTTTTCATTTTTAATCATTGCTTAATAGTAGCTTTTTGAAAAAGTTTTTACAATTATATCGTGCCATATTTATGGGCCTGACAAAACATTCCTATAGTGCCAAAGCGTATCTTGTGCTTGCGCTTTCTTCCTAGACCCTAAACTTACATAATTGTTCACAATTACATTTAACTAGGTGGATACCCCGCGCGTTGCCGCGAGTATTTCAGACAATTTTAAAAAAATTAGACTATTTAAATTTATAGTTATATGAATGAAACAAACTTAAATTAATTTTGGTGATTGGTTTGACATACGTGTTAGTGGATGAAGAGAAACTATCATAATTATATGTGCTAGATGGCTATAATTACAACTTCTAGTGAATGTTGAGTGGATTGGTGATGTGTATAGCTTGCATGTTGAGAGAATTAACCAGTGGAGTTTGTTCTTATAGGAGTAGTAGATACACTTGATTGTAAATATTGAGCCTATCAATAGCGAGAAAAACATACTTCTTCTTTCTTTTACATGTTATATAGGGTTACTCCAGGTCAAACATTTTTATCTTTGACCATTAAATTTAGAAACATGTATTAGCTAATAATAACTCCGTACTCATGTTTTAGATTCACTATTAAGAAACAATTTCAAAACATATAAGTTACATATTGTGAAAACTACATAGATTTTTTCTTAAAATTATGAATAAACATAAAAAAGTTTGACTAAGGATGGGCATAATACAACATGTAAAAATGAAGTGTCAACCTCTAATTTACTAGTTGTTCCTAGGTATTGATGCCTGTGTATCTAAGTGCTGCCTTTAAAAATATACTACAAAAATCTTATAGATCTTAGGTTTTATCTTAGGGTGAAAAACATGGTCTCAAGTCAACATAAGTTAAGTTTGATTAAAGATATATAGAGAATAGTATACGTATATTTTATGATAAATCTAGTCTTGTTAGTGATTTAGTATATATATAAGCTTCCAATTTAAGATAACTTGGTTTAGGACACGACTAGAAATGATTCTTTTTGGATTTTCGATGGAGGTAGTAGTATTTACTACTCTCCGTCTATAAAACATTTGATTTTTTTACTTAAAATTTGACCACTTGTCTTACTAAAAAAATTATACAAACATATATTAAAGACTAAGCCACGACAAAAGATATGATATTTTATATTTTTTTAATAAAATAATTAAAATAAAAAATCAAACGTCTTAATTTTAAAATCCGCGGTGCAATCATGCGCTGCGCGTGAGGCAGCCGGCAGCGGCAGCAAGCTCACCGCAAAGGCACGTGAGCGCACTGAAAACGCCTCGCGCTGGAAACGGCCGCACGCGTCCGAAGGCCACTTTCTGCTTCTGACAGGTAGGCCCGTTTTTGGGATCCTCCCTACTACTCCGTACTCCTATACTGGTCACCGACAAGTACACAGACCCAGCGTGGGCCCCACCTTACTGCGACACGGCGGACGCTGCGGAAGGGGTCTTTCGTAGCGCAAGGAGCGGAAGTGGATATACGGAGGCCAAGGGGCCCGTCGCCGAGCTCGCGCCACCGCCCGCCATGGCTTCGTCGTCGAGGGCCTCCGACTCCTCCTCCCAACGATCCAAGGTGCGCGAGGCCTTTCGATTCCATGCGCGCGCCCCAGGTTCACCGGCCTGATCCCCCCAATTTGATTGGTTTCGATTCTCTTCCGCTTCATGTTTCCCTGTTTTCTGTGCCCTGCAGCGGTCGGATCAGGGGATGAGCAAGGACGACGCCGCCGCCTCTGTTGCCTCGATCCAGGGGAACCTGACGCAGCTGATACGCCAAATCAAATCGGGGCGCCTCGCGTACATCAAGGTGAGCGACCGCGCCCGGTCCGATCATCATCATGTCACTGAAATTTCTGGGGAGGAGCGTCGGGTTTGGTTCTCAATCCGATGTGGCGGTGGATTGGGTGTTTGGCTCTCTTTGCAGGAGAAATTGGAGGCGAACAGGAAGACGCTGCTGAGGCACTCCTGCGCGCTGTTCGACGCGGCAGCGGCGGCGGAGGTGGTCGAGGGGCGCCGATGGCGGCAACGCGCTGTCGCAGCGCGCGGCGGAGGGACAGTCCAGGCTCGCTGGGTCAGACATAGCAAACGGGATTGGGGAGAGGGACGTGGTGTACGTGCAGGAGGAGAACCTGGCGGCTGGGACGCTCGTGCTCTCTAGCTCGGGCGCTGCCGCGCAGCGGACAGTCGTGCGGTTCGTGAAGCTGCCGTTGGTTGAGAGGATCCCTCCGTACACCACTTGGATCTTCCTGGACAAGTATGGTGCTGTTTCCCACACCCCTCCCCCCTCTGATTACGTCTTATTATGCTGCTTTGCAATTTTTCTTGGAGCTCATGACTTCATGTGCAAAATTAGTCTTAGAGTGAAAATATGGACCGGATAATCGATAATGCATGTGCTTATGTGATGCTGCAAACCAATGTAGGAGTACTTTAGTCATATCATAAAATATAAAACAGCAAATTTCCATACCCAGCATCTGTGATATTCATTTTATATTTTCACTACCATCACACATCCTACACTTTAGATATTGGTATTATTGTGTTCATATGTTTTCCAAATGGGATGACTAAGGGCACTATTTTGTGATATTCATGGTCACTTTAAGGAGATTTAAATGTAGTTATGTGCATGCAACATTGTAGATATAATGTCTTCGAATAAGTATTGCATCCTTTTTCTTTTTGATATTTTACTACCTTTTAAATTACACAGCACAGAAACCAAAGAATGGCCGAAGATCAATCAGTTGTTGGTAGGAGAAGAATTTACTATGATTCAGTTGGAAGCGAAGCTCTGATCTGCAGTGACAGTGACGAAGAAATCCCAGAACCAGAGGAAGAGAAACACTTTTTCACAGAGGGAGAAGATCAATTGATATGGTAACATCCTCATTAAAAATGATGTGGTAAACTAAGTTACAAAATATACATTTACTGAGAGAAACCAGATGTGCGGTGCCTGATGAAATTGGTTGCAAAGCCTGCTTGATGCGCCAAATTTCCACCTGTTTGTTGCCTTGAGCAATATCCTATAGGGTTATGCCCTAGCATATAGTCTACTGAAATGGTTCCTAAACATGCTTTACTGTACGGTTCCCATGGTGTTTAAACCTGGAATGTAGCTAATTTTGCACACTGGAATAAGAAATTGACCTTTATTTTTCTATATAAATTCATGTGTATCTGATTTTATGTAACTTCTACAGGAGAGCTACTCAAGAGCATGGGTTAAACCGAGAGGTCGTTAATCTCCTCCGCCAGTTTATTGATGCAACTCCATCAGAAATTGAGGTTGTCTACCTTTTTTATAAGATTTTTATGTTAGCGAAGTGACTTGTATACAATAAATGTTAACTGTCCCTACATTTGTTCAACTATAAGATACCCAAAATTTGATAGCGACTCTGCTTTTTCCTTAAAATGACAGGAAAGATATGAAGTTCTATTTGAGAAAAATGAGAAGCACTCTGCATCTTCAGATAAGATAGAGAGCCCACTTTCTCTGGACAAAACTATGGATGCCGTTCTGGATTCTTTTGATAATCTCTTCTGCCGCAGATGTTTGGTATAATTCCACTTTAGCATTCTGTTGCTTTTATTTCCTGTTTTCAAGGCTGTGTTTTGTCGATTGGTTCAACTAAACTTTCAAGGATGAGATTTACCTGGGACATTTGTTCACTCAGGTTTTTGATTGCCGCCTCCATGGTTGCTCACAGAATTTGGTATTCCCAGTAAGTAACAGATCATTTGCATGTGAAATTTCTATTTTTTCCCTGCTAAGTAAATGGACATATTTTGTTTGTCAGTGTGAGAAGCAACCCTACAGCTTTGAGCCTGATGAAAACAAGAAGCCATGTGGTCATCAGTGCTACCTTCGAGTATGTCTCTCATGAATGAAATTTACTACCATATTTTTTGCTCCTCCAGTTCTAAATACTTGTTGTTTTAGCATCTTTCACAATCCTTAAAATACCTCTTTTCTACAACTTCTAGATGATTTCGACCAATTTCTTCAGTGGGCCCGTCCTTTTTTTTACGAAGTATAACCATACGTCCGTGCTTATAAGAAAGCAAATGTACTTACAATGTCTGCAACTTGCTGGGGACACCAACTTACAAAGAAGGCAGGAGAAAACCACTAACAGCAGCAAACTGCTAAGAAAGATTCTAGACTCCCAAAAGCAAACGCGACACACAGGCCACCGGACAGCGGACAAGATAGGAAAAGAAAAGGGGCTGTCCCCTCTCACGCAACCCTTACAGCAGCTCCCCCATATCTCGAGGCTTCGTGTTCTTTAGGAAGTAGTCCGTCCCTGCCCATCTGTTCCACCTTTGATTTCTCCGCCATATTCATTAGAGTCTTCCATCTCTGCAAGTATTTGGACATTTTGAATTACACCAGTTGGTGATTGTGGGAAAATTTTTCTCAATCATCATTTTATTTCAAGTTGTCCACAATGCTTAAGTAACCACTGAAAAGAGAACAACTTCAGGTTATCTTTTCCCCCTAGCATTAACCATTCATCTAGTAAATATTGCATATTTGTTGGTTTTCCTATCCTATCGCAGTGCGTCTTTGATGACCACCCAACAGAATTTAGCTAAATCACAAAAGGAAAACATGATCTACAATTTCTGGGCAATTACAGATGATGCAATTAGCATCCCTCTTTCCATTTTCATTGTTCCAGAACTTTCAGATTTAGGGGCATCCTATTGCTCCGCAATTTCTTCCTTTTGAATAGAACCACCTCAGGCCTTCCACCTATATATGGATTTTGTATGTAAATCCCAGATTTCTCCATCTTCCATAA
Source organism: Cymbopogon citratus (assembly GCA_031170775.1). Lineage (NCBI taxonomy): Eukaryota > Viridiplantae > Streptophyta > Magnoliopsida > Poales > Poaceae > Cymbopogon > Cymbopogon citratus. Next base: position 10,839 of record DXKC01000293.1, read on the forward strand.
GACTTTAATCCCAGACTTCCTATATTTCTCCATCAATAAGTCTTCTGTAGCTTCCTCTGCCCCTCTCACAGAATCAAAAGGTGGAATAGCCATTTTAGTCCCTCAACTTTCTCCCGAACTCTCAAAATGACTGTTAATCCTCAGTTTTCTGGGCTCAGTTTCATCCCAGAACTATCAAAGTGACCATTTCAGTGCTCAAACTTTACATTTCTGAAGACAATCGATCTGTTTTTCTCTCCTGGGTTGATTCCTATGCATAGTGTTTCTTAATTTTTCTTGTTCTAGCATCGCTCAGGCTTAGCGGGAGTGTTTCCTTCTGTTTTGTGAAGTTTTTTTTTTAATGAAAGCTAACAGTGTGGGCTTCCCTTGCTGTTTTCCTGGTTCAAAAAAGGCTGCCAAAAACAAAATCATCCATGAACTATCAAAGCATGTTTCAGTCCTCATACTTTTCTTTTCAGTTCAACTTCGCCCCTCATCCTCCGTGGAACGCTGCACCATTGTCCCTGACTGCCTGGTCAGCTCCAGCATTGCCCGTGATTGGAGATAGAAAAATAATATATTTGTATAAAAACATCATTACCTTTGTCAGCATAGATATAATTAACAAATAAATGAGAACACGTTGATCATGGTTAGATATCAATGATGTTGCTGGCACTAACAGCTTAACTCCAATGCTGATTCAGCTGAATATAATTTCCCTCCCCAATTGATTGCCTCCTAATTCCGGTGCTAGTGACTGACAACGTGACATTCATGTAGCTGACACTAAAAAGACAAATGGTCAAAGCACAAATACTTGGCTGCCTTATTTCTCCCTGAAAAAGCAGACACATCAAAGTAACAGAAGGATTTTCTCTGACAAATAATAATATACGTGAATCAGCTTAGTTTAAGCATCATGAACTCTACGTTATGTGCTAGGCTGGAAGCATGAAAAAATTCCATTAGAACTCTGAAGCATATCCATTGACAAATATTAAAATTCTAGACTGGAATAACTCAGAGATGTATAAACCCATTTTTGTTGTTGTGGAGCAAACACCATACCAGACTGCCATGAAAAAAAAAGGGAAACCCATTTTGATTTATCTGAGCTTCCTAAGTCGAATACACTCCATAGTAGACCTTCATAAAAATCTTTGCTACCCAACCTGTACTACAAGCATTGAGCAAGTATTCATGACAGTGGATTTCATTGATTCACTATTCAGTAGAGTAGAGAAAACAGATTTAGCTTCTGTGGCGCTGTTCTCAAATGCTGAATGTTGTGTGCTCTGCCTTTTGGCCTGTCCTCCCTGTACTATCCCCTGCACCTGGGCCCTTCTTTCATTGTTGCAATGTGCAGCTTGCTCCTGCTGCCCATGTGATTGGCTGCAACCGCTTTCCCCAATCAGTGGACTGGAATAATTGGACATCACAGCGAGATGTCAAGAGATGAAGCAATGGAGCAGGATTGAGAAGGAAAGCAATTTTATTGGGGATTTGGTGGTTTGGAATTAGTAAATGAGATTAGTGATCTAGGATTTCATTACTGCAAGTGATGAACACTGCTCTACTATCATGACAACAATGACGAGTGTTAGTACATGTGAAATTGAGGGCCATTCGAATGGAGGGTGGCATATTGGACGGAACAGCTATGCTGTTGAATGCAGCATTGATGCTACGTGCCAAGATGTGGTGGTGGTGAGTGG
>DXKC01000294.1:0-15203 GCA_031170775.1 Cymbopogon citratus
TGGATTCTTGAGGTAATTTTCTTTCTGATGATATGCATCTTTGTTCTACTCTTCACTATTTCTCGTTTAGAGACTGAAATAGGTAATCAAGCGCATTCATGACCAGCTATTTAGTGCATGTGCTTTATTTAAACTATTTTATTCCACACTCAAGTATTCTTAACAAGAATCGTTTGTTCAAACTCTCTTTTATCCCTCTTTGAGGTCACCTAATGTATTATGTTGGGTATTCCATCCTAGTTCTTTTGTGCAACTGTCAATCATGTGAAAACAGCAACAAATTACTTCTGTTCTATCCTGAATATGTGTGTCATCGGTAATGATTAGGCGCCCACTTATCTATTCCTCAAAGTAGCAAATATATTGGCTCATCTCATGATATATATTGTTTAGGAGGTACTACGTTCCAAATTATAGTTTGTTTGACTTTTTTAACCCCAAGTTTGACCACTCGTCTTATTAAAAAATTTGTGCTAAATAGTTGTGGCATGCTTTATTAATAAAAGTTCTTTGAGAATGACTTAAATTTGACTATGTTTGCACAATTATTTTGAATAAAACGAGTAGTCAAACTTGGGATTAAAAAATCAAACGGATTATAATTTTTGGAACAGAGTGAGTATCCTTTTATTAACTTACGGACAACAAATGCACAAGTTGGACAAGGGTCAAGGAATGCATCTCCTGAGATTTTAGTATATTTGGTTGGTCACCTAGGCACCTAACAATGTCACTGACTTTTGTTGCTTTTGTGCAAGAGCAGCCTTGTACAAATCAATTTAGACTTTCTTTGCTCTAAGCTACACAGAAATAACATGTGGCAGATATATAATTCTTATATTTGCTTGATTGATGATATGCTATGTACTGTTGGCTGGTCCGTCGTGCACTTATTGTTGGCTATGAGTCTGGAGACAGTTATCATTTGGTTTCCTTCCTGCTTCATTAATTGACAGCTCTTCTGGCCACTATTAATTGTGGGGGTGGGTTTTTTTGGGGGGTTTTTTAACCCAAACTGGATAGGAAAGAACCCAAAAAATATTAGCATATTAATTAGTGCCTTGTATACAAAGACTTCTGCTCGCATCTGCAATTAACCTTACTTTTATCTTGCTCAGAGTGCACCGATCTCTATCCTTGAGAATCATGAACTGGCGAGCATTGTGCTGGACTACAAAAGGGAGTGTGGCCGGGATAGTGTGCTGCAGTCACACACCTCCGTGCACACGGATTGCAACAGTGAGTCTGGAGAAACAACCTTGCACTGTGGGCATGTGCTGAGCCTTGAATCAGGTCCGACAATGGTGAAGGCCCGGACCATGTGGAGGCCTAAGGGAACCAAGGCCCAAGCAACAGTGGTTCCATCTTCATTTTGAATTGTGTGAGATGTTCAGGGTGGTGATTTTGGCAACAAACTATTTGGTAAAAGATCAGAATGGTTACTTCTTGCCCTCCATTGGAAGCAATCACACAGGACAAGACCTAAACTAATTTAATTATGATGAAGTGTGAAAAATAGAGGAGATACAAGTGGGTCATAATGGAGGAGACAGAACCAGGGAGATTGAATACAAAGGAGGTTTCTTGTGCATGGTTTGTTTCTGTTTTTCCTTTTGAGTTCTTTCTTATGGCAATCTTCAGTCGCACAAATGGGTGTTGTAAGTATTGATCTCTAGCTACAGGTGTATGAACTATGAAGGGGAGCGAGTGCTTCCCATACATGTTCCTACTGGGGCGATGTCCATATGTTATAAGCCCCCTTGAAAACAGCTTTGTCGCGCAGCCATATTCATTCAGAGAATCTTAATCTCGTATATTGTATTTGCTGATATTAAAATTTGATATTATTACTCTTCTCCAGGCTGACAAAGCGTGTTGAAACTATATATCTGGGGCAATGCGACAACTATTGAAATTGTGCAGCTTGTGATTCACTTTGACTTGCATAATAGTTGTTCGAACTGTAGGTAACTTGGCGTGAGCGATGACAGTTTGACATGTCTACCATGCTTTCTAATTTCTAGTCTAGAGTTGACTGACGAGAAAAGAGAACAAACTGAGTTTTACAACCGATTCTGTTTACGAATGGCTGAATTTGAGCTGTGGTTACGAATGGCTGACTAGTCATATGTGATGTTTGGATTAAGCAATCTTTGATGGAATTGGGTGGTTCAAGTTAGGTTACCAAAGTTAATATAAGAGGGGCCCTGTGACTGCGAATCATTGAGCTGGTTAGTGTCCATTGACTGTAGAGATCTAATAATATGTCAATCACGAATGGTTTATATTTTCCTGGGGTGGTCAGGGCACAAACGGGGACCACATTGGTTTAAACTACTCCCTCCATCTCAAATTATAAGTCATTCTAGAAATCATAGAGTCAAAATTTTTTAAGTTTGATTAAATTTATATGATAGGATAATAACAATTGTGATGTCAACTAAGTACCATTAGATTTTTTATTACTTATATTTTCATCGTATACATATTTGATATCATAAATCATTGAATGACTTATAATTTGGAACGGAGGGAGTAGATTCTTTCCAGTTCTAAATTTCTGGTGTTTTTTACTGGCCAAATTTTCATGCGATTCAGAGACAACATATGGTAATTCGTATGTTCTTTTTTGGGTAAATGGTATATGTCAGTTCATTCCTTTTCTATATTGGTTATAAGTCTGTTGTCTGGCGTCTAACAGGCTCCGTTGGAGTGAAAACAGAGGGAAGAATCACAATAGATGTCCATCTTCTCACTGTTTTCGCTCCAAAGAAATGGACCATCAGAAAGCTGGACAAAATCAGAAAATCGTTCATGTAGTGATTCTCTTCCATGCAGGCCGTCACAACCGGCAGCGGGGGTAGACCAAAGCTTTTGGCATTCTCCGTGACATGGGCAGGCACGGCACTGATGGGATTTTGACACCTAATTTGCACCCCCTCGCCTGGCTTAGAAATCAGAACGTTAGGGAGGGTGTCACCGGTTAGCTTTGGTGAATGGAGTCAATCCAGTAGATGGTAGAATCTGTTCGACTCTGGGATCCGATGCAGTTAACTGATCAGGACGACTGAATTACATGGAAGTGGATTGCTTCAGGCGAGTTCACGCCATACACGGCACAATTCAAAGGACCATATTCCTCCTTCAAAGGCTTCAACACATCCTCGATCTGGAGCACACACAGGAGGAAGTCACAAGTCGGTGGTTCACTTGTTCTATGTTCAATGTCTATTTTTGTATAAAAGAAATTTGGCTAGGTCAGTGGCGAATCCAGCCCGAGAAATGACCTAGGGCGAAATTGTACTGTATAATTTTTGCTAATCCACGACAACATGTATGTTAACGGCAAAAATTGTGAAACAACCTATAAAAACGACTATAGAAACTGAAATTGTTAACTCTTAATTCAGGTTTCAATGGAGAAATACAGTAACCTGTATGATGAAGAAGAAGATGCATATTGTGTTCTGTGCCCTGAAGCCATCGATGAGGACTGGGATCACCTATTCTTTGGCTGCTCTTTTTTCAAGAAGATGTTGGGATAAAATTGGTATACAGTGGAACAATAGTCTAAGCCTACATTCAAGAGTGGCACATGCACAGCAGCAACAAAACTTGCCATTTTTCATGGAGATAGTGGTCATTGCAACTTGGGAAATCTGGAAGATTAGAAATGATAAAGTGTTCAATAATGGGGGAGTACATGTTCACACCTGGTTTAGAAATTTTAAGACTGAATGTTTACTTCAATCAGTTCTTTTCAAGGATGATCTTAGATCAAACTTTTGCGTTTGGCTGGATGCTTTTAGTTAATTACTATGTAAGTTCACTTGTGACTCCTTGTTTTTTTAAATAGAAATTGAAGTGTTGTGGGGATCTTCCCCACAGTTTTTGCCTTAAAAAAAAAGACCAAATCACCAATATACAAAATCATGCATTACACGAGCTGGTCATAGGGAGCTGGTCGGCTGCCGTTTGGAGCAGCAGCCGCCAAGCAACGTCACGGGAGCTGGAACAGGCGCACTATGGCTACTGGGCTGGGTGTGGTGGTGTGGGGTGCCCGTTTGGGCTGTGGCCTAGCATCAGGAAGCCCATGAAGCTCTAGTTCTCTGTCCGTCTCGTACGGGAGCAGCGCCGTCGTCGTCTTCAACCTTGCCTCCTCGGCGTCGCCAGCGCCAGCTGAGGTCTGGGGAAGGGGTGCACGGCCATAGGGAGCTAGGGCGGCCGCCCTAGCTCGCCCTAGTGGTGGCTCCGCCTATCATCTTGCAAATCGGCCCAGTGCAGCCCAAAGCCCATCATGACATTTGTGCCTCCATCGAACTTGTCGGCGCCGCCCTCATCTGCATCTCCGGCACCTGCACCCCTCCGCCTGCTAACGGGGCTAAACCCTCCTCAAACCCGCCCCAACCCATATCTCAAAAACCCTAATTACCACCCGGCTCGACCCACCCCGTTGGCTCAACGCCCCAACCCGCCCTAACCCGTAGTCACGACGGAAGTTGAAATGCGACATATGTGCCGATCTGCGACCATGGCGGCCCAACCCGTCCTAACCCGTTGTGTCGTCAACCCAACCCGTTTCATAGTGTCACCCGTTTCCACCCATCCAATAGTAACCGTACTAAAACCCAACCCAAAATACCCATTAAGCCCCGCCCCATTAGCAGGGCTATGCACCCCCATCTCTGGCAGCTCTCCCCCTCGTCTCCATCTCTGGCGGGCTAAGAAGGAAGGTGGACGAGAGAGGAACAGAAGACAAGTTGGTCGCCAGGTGGCTGCTGTGGCTGGGCAGGCCTAGGGTGGGGGCGTCGCGGCTTGCTGGTGAGCATGGTCATGGCAGCGGGCGGAAACAGGGCAGGGAGGGGAAGAAAGGGCCGCAAGGTGAAGAAGAAGGTAGGCGGGGCGGGCTGCGCGCGTGAAAGAAGAAGGCCCGGGTACGGGGGTTGTCCCTGGTGTCCAACCAGGTTGGCACCTAGCGCGCACCAAAAACAAAGAACGACGGCTACATTCATAATTTGTGAAAAATTCGACTCAACTCCTGGGCCTAGCCAAGGAAGAGATTAGGCTAAGAACACGGGCCTGCTGCAGCCCAGGCCTGTAACGGCTGAAGCCGCCACAGAGTAGGAGACGTACTAGAGAAAGGCGTCAAGACCATCGGAAGACGTATTTGAGTTGTTATTCTATTTTCTATGTATTCTATTTTCTATGTATGACTTGTGGGCCCAAGGCCGCGTCTGTATTCGGCACATAAGTGCCTATCCTGATACTTGGGAAACTCATTTAGAAATATAGACTCGAACTAGCCAAGGCAAGGGGTTAACCTCGCCGGCGTTCCTCCCCGATCTGTGTCACCGTACTTCTCACGTCGCCGGCGATTGTCGGCGGCCACGGGTTGTTACAGTGGTATCAGAGACGGGCGATTCTTGCGCTCGGACGTCCGACGCATCGGACGGGCATCCGAGCTGCCCACCACGGCCCATTGCCCGTCCTATCGTTAGAACGGTCTCGGGAACTGCTCACGCTTTGCCTGTGACAGACACACCAAAAAAAAAGTCCTGCAGGCCCACGCGTACGCAGCAGCTCACCGCACTTAACCAAGGGCGCGCTGGTCCACGTACGCCCTGTGGCTGCTGCACCTCGTGTCTGCTGCTGCTACAGCACCGCCCCTTCACCCACGCACTCTTGATATGTCTAATGGACCTACCGCCTCGTGTTTGCTGCTATTACAGCTGCAACACCCATGCCCTCCACACCCATGACAGGCCCCTACGCCCCATGCCCTCCATTCTCACGGCCCTACTATTTGCTGCTCCTACTGCTGCATATGGCAGGCCCCGTACCGATGGAGAAACATTAAAAAAATTGTTGCAAGAACCGAGAAGAAAAGCTATTGCAACATAAAAAAATATAAAAACAACATGATTTATCGCACCGTTCCATCTAGATATGCCTTAATGAAACAACCGAATCCAACTATAGTTACAACAAAACAAAAAGACTCTTAATGAAACGGAATTAAATATGCACTTGTGTATCTAAAAATGTTCAACATAAAATCACATATTAATGAAACAACAAAAAATATTGAACAGCAATAACGAAAAAACCTACTGCAACAAAAATAAAAACATCAATTGTAACATGAAAAAAATGTTGTAACAATGAAACAAAAACAATTGCAATATCGAGATAACGTCTAATGCAACAACAAAAATATGAACTGCAACACCAAAAACATATGTTGCCAAAAACTGATGCGAACAACAGAAGACAAGCTATTTCAACAATGAAGAATCAACAACTGCAACATGAAAGCATATGCTGCAATACAGGGGGAAATGCAAAACAAAAAAACCAAGAGCTGTTGCCACGACACCAACAATGAAAAGCATCCCACTGCAACATGAACAAACAAAATGCTGCAACGACGGGGAAAATGCAAAAAAAAAACAAAGCTACTACTACAACACCATCTCTTGACAACCCGAAGGAGGAGGAAGGGCATGGATCTGGATCTGTGCACGCATGTGATGTCGCCACGGAAGGAGTGGACGCCGGCCCCAGAAGAGTTGATTGGTGGTGGGCTGGGGTAGCGGTGCCCCCAAATCGGCGTCGAGCGGCGGACTAGAAGCTGCGCACGGCCAAGGGCCGCTATGCCCGCCGACTGGCCAAGATGCCAAGCCAATGGGGACGCCAATCCGCGTGGGGAGGTGGAGGGCCGGCCGCCGTCGTTGCCATGAAGGTCGCCGCCTCACCGGGAAGGCAGAGAACCACCGCTACGCAGCGCAGGGAAGGCAGAGGAGGCAAGCCGGCCAGCAGCGGCGCAAAAATCCAGTGGGAGGGAAGGGAAGAGGCCGCACATCAGCCACCCGCCATGCTTGTGGAGGAGGAGGAGCATGGGACTGGATCAATGAAGGAGCGAGCTCGGCTCATGCGAGTGGAGAAATATGCAGGCGGCATGTGAATGGATAGGGAACGAGTGGACAAGAGAGGAAGGGGATAAGAACGAACGAGGCTAGACGCTCGGTAGTTGGGTGGTGCTGTGCTTTAATTAGAAAACGGACAAGCCAATAGAAGGCGGGCCTGCTGAGGAGGAGCATCCGACACGTCGGACGTTCAGTTGGCAGCATTACCGATCAGAGACGGTTATCCTCGGAATTACCCACCTACCGTTACCCATTACCTTACCAATCACTTCAGATCTCGATGGCGGCAGAGGCGAGTTTGCCACGGCGGCGGAGTGAGCGGGTGTGGTTGCTCCGGCAGTCCATCCACTTCTTTCGGTCAGGCTGTCGGTGCCTCCTGCGCTCCAGGATCGAAGACGCCACTACTTCAGTGCGGCGGCGCGACGGCTGGCGGTGGAGTGGGACGATCTAGGGTTCGCACCTCGAGCGGACTGTGCCTCGTCCACGACATCTCTTCGGCTCGACGCTCAACTAGGGGACTACATCGACTCTAGGGTTCGGCGGCGGGAACCAATTGTGAGCAATTTCCTCTCTCGCTCACCTGCTTCTTCGGCACGATCGGATCCGTAGCAAGGGTTGTGGGACGACGATTCCCGTGTAAAACTCTGGCGCGTTTGGGTTCAATTCGGTGCGGTGGTGTTTGAGGGGAAGTGTCCTTCGACTCGGGTTTTGGGGCTCCGTCCTCGTGTAAAATTCCAAGTCGAGCCTCACTTCCAGGCGGCGGTGATTTCATTCTTAGCGAAGCATGCGATAGGGGAGGGCGCAGCCTGAACCTGTTGCTTCGTACTGGTCAGCCACGGCTCCAATCAAACCATCCAAGCAGACTCAACTCCTGATCGATCACATGACGCGCAGCACAGATGAAGAGAAGTCGAAGTGGGATCAGGTGATGGAAAACTTTGACCTGCTGTTCACTCCTGATCGATCACATGACGCGCAGCACAGATGAAGCAGTCACTCATACTGAACTCAAGAAGGAAGTTGCTGCCAATAATGCAAAGGTTGATCAAGTGGAGAAGAATCAAGTGATGATGACCAAGCAGATTCAGGCTAATGGGCAAGCGGTGGCTCAGTTCATCATGCACCAGTTTGATCAGAGTGATGACATAGCTGACAGCTCCAGATCAGATTCTATGATCTATGATGAAGATGCATCCAGCTTCCACAATATGTTCAATAAGGGCAAAGCGAAGATGAAGCTTGGTCCCTCCAAAGGTAATCGACGTCGCTCTTCTCGTCGATATGAGTATGATGATGATGATGTCCCTCGCCACATTTTACCTAAGATGTTGTTTCCAAAGTTTGATGGAACCCACCCAAAGATTTGGAAGGACAATTGTTTGAGTTATTTCTCTATATACTCTGTACCTCAGAAGTTGTGGGTTACTGCTGGCACTATGCATATGGAAGGTAATGCAGCTATGTGGTGGCAGGCCTTCAAACAGAACCACAAGAACATCTCTTGGCCCAGGTTATGTCAGGCAGTGGAAGAGCAGTTTGGTTCTGATGATTACAGGACTTCGTTGACGGCTATGATTGCTCTGAAGCAAACTGGATCAGTGGACGAATACACAACCCAGTTCCAAAAGTTGCAATATGAGGTGACAATGCATGGCGGTATACATGATGATCTGTTCTATACCTCTCATTATGTCAGTGGTCTTAAGGAGGAGATCAAGGCAATGGTGGAGCCTCAAACACCCTCTACTGTAGCCCAAGCTACTGTCGTTGCCAGGATTCAGCAGAAATTGGTGGATCGCGGCAAGTTCAAATTTCAGAAGTCCAATGCTACAGTTAAGTTTACTCAGACTGGTAAAGTTGATCCTAAAGCTACACCAGCACCAGGGCTTCTTTGCCGTGATTATCGTCGGGCTAATGGTCTTTGTTACAATTGTGGTGAGAAGTTTGAACCAGGCCACAATGAGGTTTGTGCAAAAAGGGTGAAACCTCAGACCAATGCCATGGTGGTGAATGATTTAGACAGAGAACTGCCTGATGAGGTCCTGGATCACTTGGCTGTTGAAGATGCACTTCAAGAACAGTTGTGTGAATTGTCTGTCAATGCTATTTCTAGTGTTGATAACATTGAATGTATCAAGTTGAAAGCCCAGGTCCATGATAAAGTCATGTTGGTGTTGATTGACAGTGGGAGCAGTCATAGCTTCATTAGCTCTCAATTTGTGGCGCTGGCTGGCTTGGATACTATCACTATGGCTAGCACTTCAGTTACGTTGGCAGATGGTAACCGCATGCAAACTATTGCAGCAATACCTGACCTCAAATGGTCTTGTCAAGGGCATACTCTTTCTTCCAACATGCTTGTTCTGGAGATGCAGCCTTATGATGCCATATTAGGCATGGATTGGTTGAAGCAGCATAACCCCATGCAATGTGATTGGGAAAATCATTCTATTTCTTTTGAGAAGGATGGTCACACTGTCACTTTACAGGGCATCCGGCGCTCTCCTGTGACTTTGCATGCTATGTCTGCTCAGAAAGTGATCAAATCAGTTCATCACAACGATGTGTGGGCTTGTGTACTGATGAGTTATACACCATCTTATGCGGGGTCCAGTGAATCCCAACCAGTGACTCCTCCTCCTGAGATAGCACTATTGTTGGACAAATACAAAGATGTGTTTAGTGACCCACAGAAGTTACCACCCTCTCGGAGTTATGATCATGCTGTGTCCCTGCTGCCAGGGTCTATTCCAATCAACTCCAAGCCCTACCACTATTCCCCACAACACAAGTCAGAAATTGAACAACAGGTGCAAGACCTCCTCAAGGCTGGACTGATTGTGCATAGTCACAGTCCCTTCGCTTCCCCAGTCCTGCTTGTTAAGAAGAAAGATGGGACATGGAGATTTTGTGTGGACTACAGGAAGCTGAACAACATGACTATTAAAAACAGGTTCCCCATGCCTATCATTGAAGAAATTTTAGATGAACTCCATGATGCCCAATACTTCACTAAATTAGATATGAGGGCTGGATATCATCAAATCAGGATGTTGCCCGAAGATGAACACAAGACTGCATTCAAAACCCACCAGGGACATTATCAATTCAAGGTCATGCCTTTTGGGCTCACCAATGCACCTGCTACATTCCAATGTGTGATGAACCAGATCCTACACCCCTTCCTCAGACAATTTGTGTTAGTTTTTCTGGATGACATTCTCATTTACAGTAAGACTATGGGAGAACATCTTCAGCATCTCGAGCAAGTACTTCAGGTTCTCAGAGAACAGCACTTCTACCTTAAACCATCTAAGTGCACTTTTGCTCAAGAAAGCTTGGAATACCTGGGGCATATCATATCTTCTCAAGGTGTCGCCACTGATGATACCAAAATTCAACCTATGCTACACTGGCCTAGACCCACTACTGTGACAGAGCTTAGGGGTTTTCTGGGATTGACAGGATACTACAGACGCTTTGTTCAGAATTATGGCCTGTTGGCCAAACCTCTCACTCAGCTGCTGAGAAACAAATAGTTCACCTGGACTCCACTGGCTCAGACAGCTTTTGAGGCTATCAAAGCTGCCATGACACAAACACCAGTCCTGGCACTTCCTAACTTTTCCACAAGTTTTACTGTGGAGACTGATGCCTGTCAAGATGGAGTAGGAGCTGTCCTGATGCAGGGGGCAAACCCATAGCTTATTTGAGCAAGGCTTTGGGGGAAAAGCAAAAACAGTTGTCCATCTATGAAAAAGAATTCTTAGCAATGATTCTAGCAGTGGACAAGTGGAGGCCCTACTTACAAAGGCAGCAGTTTACAATTGTCACCGACCACAAGTCACTGGCCTTTCTCAATGACCAAAATCTACACTCAGATCTACAAAGGAAAGCCATGACTAAGTTGATGGGCCTGAACTTCAAGATTGTCTATAGACAAGGGAAACAGAACGTCGCTGCTGATGCTTTATCAAGAGTGGGTCACCTTATGACCGCTCAGCTGGTGACAACAGTTCAACCAACATGGATTCAGGAGGTATGCAATTCCTATGCAACTGATCCACAAGCTCAACAACTCCTTTCACAATTGGCTCTAGTTAGTCCTGATTCAGCAGGATATTCATTGGACAAAGGCTTAATCTATTATAAAGGGCTGATTTGGATTGGTAGCAACTCTGCTCTGCAAACCAAATTGATTGCTGCTTTTCATTCGAGTCCATTGGGGGGTCATTCTGGTATCACTGGTACTTATCAGAAGTTAAAGCGGCATTTCTCTTGGAGGGGCATGAAACAGGATGTGGAGAGCTTTGTTAAGCAGTGTTCTGTTTGTCAACAGGCTAAACATACCTTATCCCATCCGATGGGGTTACTACAACCATTGCCTATTCCTCAGGGGTTGTGGCAGGATTTGTCAATGGATTTTATTGAAGGGCTCCCACAGTCCAAGGGCTACAGTGTCATTCTGGTGGTGGTGGACAGGCTGTCTAAGTATAGTCACTTCATTGCATTGAAACACCCCTACACTGCAGCTACTGTTGCCAAGGCTTTCATGGATGAGGTTGTCAAATTCATGGTCTACCTCAGTCTATTGTGTCTGATAGAGATACAGTGTTCATCAGTCACTTTGGAAGGAATTCTTCAACATATACAAGGTGAATTTGCAGTTTAGTACTGCCTATCATCCACAAACCGATGGACAAACGGAGCGAGTGAACCAATGCCTGGAGATGTTTTTGCGTTGCTCAGTCCAAGCTGCACCCAAAAGCTGGAAGTCCTGTCTATCCTTAGCAGAATTGTGGTACAACACTAACTACCATACAGCCTTGGGCTGCTCTCCTTTCGAAGCATTGTATGGCTATGCCCCTAACCTGGGAGCTGCCCCAGTGGCAGTGGACCAAGTATCTGCTCCAGTGGCTGAGGTGATTGCCAATCGATCAGAGCACTTGGAGTCTTTGAAACAACACCTGGCTACAGCTCAAAACAGGATGAAACAACAAGCTGATCGCCATCGTCGAGATCACAGCTTCCAAGTCGGAGATATGGTGCTCCTCAAGTTACAGCCCTACACACAGTCTTCTGTGGCAAATCGACCCTACCCCAAACTGGCTTACAAGTACTTTGGCCCCTATAAGGTGTTGGAAAGGGTAGGCACTGTGGCTTATCGTCTACAACTGCCTGCTGATGCCTCGATTCATGATGTGTTCCACATCTCTCAACTGAAGCCCTTCGTTCCTGATTACACCCCGGTATTTGACAACTTGCCAATGACTACTGACCTGGCAGCCGCAGCAGCCGTTCCGCAGCAGGTCGTCGCTCGTAGGTTGGTTAAGAAAGGTAACAAAGCTATTCCTCAGGTAAAGATTCTTTGGTCTGGTATGCCATCTCATGCAGCTACTTGGGAGGACTATAACGTCATCAAGCAACGTTTTCCGTCAGCACCAGCTTGGGGACAAGCTGTTTCTTCGGCCGGGGGAGATGTAACGGCTGAAGCCGCCACAGAGTAGGAGACGTACTGGAGAAAGGCGTCAAGACCATCGGAAGACGTATTTGAGTTATTCTATTTTCTATGTATGACTTGTGGGCCCAAGGCCGCGTCTGTATTCGGCACATAAGTGCCTATCCTGATACCGGGGAAACTCATTCAGAAATATAGAACTCGAACTAGCCAAGCAGAGGGGTTAACCTCGCCGGCGTTCCTCCGTAATCTGTACTGTTGTACGTCTCACGTCGTCGGCGATCGTCGGCGGTCACGGGGTGTTACAAAACTGTGTTCTTGTTGAAATCTGAGATTTTTTTGGAGATAGAGATTTTTTTGAGATAGAGTTTAAATTGGGCGATGATTCTTTAGGGATAGCTCAACAACTTTGTTGTGATCTCCTGTGCAAAGTTTGGGAGCCAATCTTGGAGTTTTGGTCGAGTTCCACTCGATTTTTAGAGCCGGCGTTTTCTGCTCGAACCTGAAAGCTTCTGTTCTTTGCTTTTGCTTGCTGGCTCTTTCGAGCAGTTGGAACGGGGTCAGGCAGCAGCGCTTCCAGCGCCGTAACTCAAGCACCGAGCATGCTCAGCTGAGGGGCGCTCGCTCCAATCCCTGTCTGGAATCAAGCGCGTGCAGACCCGCGCTCCGAGATGCACTGATCCCGTTACCCCTCTGTTCTCCGTTCTGTTCTTCTTTGAGCTCCTGTCTTTTCGCTGGTTGGAGACGCAAGTACAGGGAGCGCTGCTAAGCCAAGCAGAGCCGACGCCTTGCGCCCTGATCTCACTGCACAGCAGCTTGGTGCACTCCAGCACCGAGGGTTCTCGCCGGAGCTCGCTCATCTCTGGTTGGCCGTGCTCACTGCTCAGCACCGGTGCTTCCAAGCACCAATCGGTGCTCATCCTGCCATCCAGGAACCCGTGCACACAGAGCACCAAAAGAAGGAGCAGGAGTTCACGTTAAAAGGATTTTCAGCAGCTCAGTTCATTCCCAGGTTTGCAGCGTCCTTTTCAGAGTTGTAGTATACATGAGCTAAATGTTATGGGATGTCACTTTCTTGCTACAGCAAACTAATCATCTCTGTCATAATTATTCATTAGTATACAGGAGCTTTGGTTATGATCTCTTCAATTCACTAACAGCTTGCTTGTCTTCTTCATTCCTGAACTAAAACTCTATTTTTCTGAACTGAAATTGTGCAATAGCTGTTGGTTTGGTCAGAAGCTGCAGCTCATCCTTTTTGGCAGTGAGATGATTTAGTAAATTAGTTTTTAACTCCTGCTAGCTGATAGTGCCTTTCATGATTGAGAGTTAGGACTGGTTTGCAGCTCACAGAAAGCTTTGAGTGGCAAGTACTGCAGCTCGTGTTTGTCTCTTTAGCCTTGTTTTTCTTCTGTGCTTCACTGAACAATCATCTGGTAATTATGACATGTTAGCCTGCAGCTCTAACTAATCTTTCTAGTGCTCAGTTCATACATGCTTAGAATTAAATACTTGTTTAAGTGTTCTGAGCTTTGAAATAAAATGTTCTGATCATAGTGCACAGCAAGCTGACATTTCCAGCAGCACCGACATTTGCTTGTGCGTTAATTTTCAGCTAATCATCTTTTGGCCTTGTCTCTTTCAAGCTTCAGTGAATCAATATTCTAAGTTTGATCAGTAGTGTCAAATGGACTTGTTAATTTACGTTGCATGATTTGGTGCATGCTGTTTGCATCCATCGGTGAATACCAGAGCTATTATTGGATAATCTTTGCAGTATTAAATTACTTGCTTTTCATACTTGATTGACGGCTTGCAAGGCAACTGCTTCCTGTTCGTTCTCGCTGCTGAAATTTCCAGTGTGCAGTGCTTTTCCGGCCATGTTGTTTCGTCCGCGGTTTGCGTATTTGAGCTCCGTTTGACTTCTGCCTTTTGTGTTGGCTTTTCGTGGTCGTTTGTGGTGTCCTGCTGTATTTATAGGAAACACCCACCCACTAGCTGGGTCGTGGACATCACGGTTTTAGCTTTGCATGTTTGGCGGTGAAGTTGGGACAACGACCTAAATATTTCGAAAGAACTTTGCGGCTCCCATTCACCCCTCCTCTGGTCGCCGTTTCCGGTCCTTCACAAAAATATGGGGTGGACTGCCATATTTGTCAACCCCTGCTTGGCTTGGCATCCGTGAAAAGACCCCCTGCGCGGTCTTTTTCTGCGCGCCGCCGGGGTTCTCTTCCCGCGAAACCGAGTCGCGACCTTGCGCGCTGCTAGGTCGTTCAAGCCACAGAAAAGCTCGACGATCGGCGACTTCTTGTTCACTCGGGACCACATCATCTTCATCAACACAGCTAGGGTTCGTGTGGCTGCTAGGGTTGAGCATGGACTAGCGGCTGACCTTGGACCGAGAGGAATGGTAGCGAGACGAGGAAGGATTGGGAGACGCGACCAGAAGCGCGCGAGAGAAAGAAATTGCGGGAAAGGAAAAAAGTACGGGAAAAAATATGTGGTTCCACAAATTCCCTTTTTGCCAAGTGAAAAATGCCAAACCGTTGGAGATTGACTATTTTTGTCTTTGTCATATTCATTTGGGACTTGGCAAACTATCAATTTTGCCAAAGAAAATATGCCAAATTGTTGGAGTTGCTCTTATGAGTTCAGTTTTTTTTTCTTTAATGACAAGAATGATTAATACTCCCTCATTTCGTTTTATAAATCATTCTGACTTTTTTAAATTAAATGCATATCTTTTAATCTAGACATGATCAATATATATTTAGCTAGGTGCACAGAAAAAACTGTTGTATCTAAAAAAGGCTTGGTGT
>DXKC01000295.1:0-11853 GCA_031170775.1 Cymbopogon citratus
TCCTACAAGATCTCCAAGCAGTCGTCCTCCGCATCCGCCTCTCCAGCTCCCACCATGAGAGCGCCGTCCCCGCCGCCGCCGGCTCCGCGCCCACCCCCTCCTCCGCTCCCGCCGCCGCAGGCGCCGCCCTCCGTCCCCACCGACCACCCGCCACCCCAGCCGCCGGTGTACAACATCGACAAGTCCGACTTCCGCGACGTCGTGCAGAAGCTCACAGGCTCGCCGTCCCACCTCCTGCCGCCGCAGCAGCCAGCGGCCGCCCCCGCGCGGGCCACCCTCATGGCGCCGCCTCCACCCCCGCCTCCCATCATGGCGCCGCCTCCTCCTCCGCCGTCTCACATCATGGCGCCTCCCCCACCGACGGCGATACCCTCCCGCCTCCACCGCATCCGCCCGCCGCCGTTGGCCCCGCCGCGCCCGCCGCCCATCCTGCCGCCGGCACCGCCGGCGCTCTCCCCGCTCCCGCCGCTCCCGGCCGTCTGCATGACCGCGGAGTCGCCCATCTCCGCCTACATGCGCCGCCTCCGCGGGATGCCTTCGCCGATCCACGTGCCCACGTCGCCGCTCGGCTTCGGCTGCCAGCCCTCGCCGCGGACGCCGCCGTCGCCCGGCGTGCCCATGCCGGCCACCAGTCCCCGCGTCCGCGACCCGTGACGCAGGAACTCAACCACCGTTGCGCCGCCGCGGATGTGTAGATACAGCTGGTGTAGGAGAGATCTGGGGAGGCGGCGGCGGCGGCGGGCGACCAAAGGAGGAAGGAAGCAGCAAGCGATACCTTCACTTCACATTCTGTTAGCTCTCATCTCTCTCTCAAACACCTTTAGCTCAAAAATTCTTTCTTTTTGCTCCCTCCTAGCGTGCTCCACCTGCCTGGATATTTTGCTGGTGTATATGGGACATGCGGCGTTTGGTTGGCAACCAATATGGATTGCTCATGTTTGGCTAATTTTTTTTGTAACATAAAGCTTATGCAAGCAATATGTATGGCAGAATCTCATATCCAAAATTTCTTTAGGATGATGATATAGTAAGTAGTGGTTTTAATCTTATTAGTTACTATTACAGATGGGACCTGCCTACTCTTGCAGTAAAAAGTAAACTCATTTGAACTAGTACAATGTTCTTGCTTGTGACCTGTGAGGTCAAAAGGATTGGGACTTGCCCAATCTGGTTTCCTGAGCCTGCGCATGCGATTTGGTGAAGACTTGGTCGTTGTTCTGTGCTGGATATTTTGGATCCTTGTTCGTAATAGATTTTGTTCGGTAGACAATTGCAATTAAGCTTTGGTTTCTGGTGTGACATGGACCTCGTTTGTTTTGTGGTGCACGGTGGCTCATCTAATTATGGTCACATGAATGATTTACCAAGCATGTTTGGTGACACATCGCCGTTTGGCTCTTGTTAATCATGGGTTGTAGTACTATTTGCTTATCATGATTCATGAGTATTGTAGCAATTTTTGTGATGGGCATTGAATATGGGGGGCAATTCGGGCATGTTTGCTATGTGCCCTTCAGGCAAACCATCAGAACCGTGCATCCTGGCCTGGGTGCGATTGGATAGGAGAAACGTTTCGGTTTCGGACGAGAATAACCTAAATCACTTCCACACTGTCTTTCAAAGTGATTCGGAACCGAAACGTTTCACCGGAGCCAGGCAGTTTTGCACGAGGTTAAAGCAAACAAAGCCTTAATTCTGCGTGTGTTTGGATAGGAGAAACATTTCAGTTTCGGACGAGAATCGCCTAAATCACTTCCAAACGGTCTTTCGAAGTGATTTGGAACAGAAACGTTTCACCGGCAGTTTTGCATGAGGTTAAAGCAAGCAAAGCATTAATCCTCGTCTGTAGAAACGTTTCAGTTTCGGACGAGGATTCACCTAAATCACTTCCAAACGGTCTTTCCGGAAGTGAACCGAAATGTTTCACCGTTTCTATATGCACACATGAAACGCCAGGAGGCTGGTTTTGCTCAGATTCTCGTCTTATTGCTTCTTACTGTTTTTTTCCTTTTTACTGCTACAAGTTTAAATGGTTTGTATTTATGTTGTTCTCCATCCACATAAGGTTTAGATTTTTTCTGAACATATTTTGTTTACATGATTTTTTAATCGGAATCCGGTTTGCCACCCAAACAGTTCCATAAATTGATTCTGGACTTCTGGTTCATCACCAGTAACGTTTCTTGAGAGAATCTGGAGCTCTTCCAGTTATAGGCAAACAATTTTGGCAGGTTAGCCTTTCCAGTTCCGAACCAAACATGTCTGCGACATGGGTAAGCGTCTGGTGTTGCAATCTTTTGCGATTGAGCTAATCAGCTGTTTGGTTCTACCTTTGGTAATGCAAACGTAAATGATTTAAAGTGCGAATGTCACCAGTGGGAGATACGATTGAACTAATTTTCTTTACATTTGCATTACTGTGGAACCAACCAAACAGCACGTGTTAACCAAATATGCATGGTTGGATCCTGAAACTACTAGCTGCTTGATAAGCAGTTGTGAACTCATTTTTCTCTACTGGGTGATTGGCAACAGCAAAAAGTTATCCACTGTTTTTATTTTTAACCTCCCTGATTCCTGAAGCTGTCGACGTTGGAACAAAGGTGTTTCTTTGGCTTTAAATCACTCTCTGGGATATGCCTTTCCACAATTGCTGAGTTTCTGGTCAATTGGGTGGTGTGGACGCGAGGTGCTCCACTAAGAAGAATTTTACTGTGAACCCAAGTTGATTTAAAAGCGGGAGCTGAGAAGCACAGATGTCCATTTCTGTCAAAGATGGATGATATGATAGGGCAACAGTTACTCTGAAGTCCAATTTGGAAAGCGATGTGCTGAGAAGACGCCACAGTGATTGTTTTCTTCCTGTAAACTGCGCTTGTACGGCCAAAATATATTGATCTCCTGGTGTATATTTGTCGTCTGAATGCATTGTACAAGCATTACTAGTAGCATTTCACTTTCAGCATGTAGTTTTCCAGCTGCTCTTGTTTATACCAATGCTTTCTGCCGGGTTGTGCGCTTTCTGCGTATCACGTTGTGTGAGCATGGCCTTGACTGTGTGTCAGTGTAAGGATTGACCACAGTATGGGGAACACTTTGCAGCAGCAATTGGTTGTAGTGTTGTCAGTAGTACTGAGTAGCATCTTCATACTCTAGCTTGCCTGGACAGACAGATGACGCTGCAATTACAAGCAATTAACGGTCGTTGGCTAACCACTAACTAAGGCAAAATGTGAAAGAAAACGGTGTGAATGAATGAAAAACTTCCAAAATCTGTATGGTCAGCTGGTACGTTTGTGCAGAGAAGTAATGCTTGCACATGACTCGTCCTCGCTTAGAATTCAATTCATATATATACACTCAAGTACTTCACAGGCATCCCCCGGCGCAACGGTAGTCTGAGCGTGCACGAGCAAGCCGGAGCGGATCAAAGCGTACAACGCGTGCTCTTTGGGCAAAAATCAGACGATGAAGCTAATGAACTGGAGCACCGAACGTCTGAACGTCCTGTCCTCTTCATTCAAGTCGAGCAGCAAGAGCAACTTTTGCCGTCAAATACGGGCCGGTGTGCATCTGACGTTGTAGTAGTTTATACCTCTCCTAGTCCTAGGCTATTCCTCTTCCGTTTTCTCGGCAAAACTGCTCCTGTTCAGTACTGCACCCATTCTCATCGTTCAGTCTGTTCGGTTGCTGAATCAGAAGCATAAGTTACTACTGTAGTTCAGAACGCAATTGATACTACTACTGTAGTTCAGAAGTTCAGAACGCAATTGAAGGCTGTGCGTTCATCACTCGTAGATCTGAAACTGCAGGTTTGCTCTACTACGCCTCTACTGCTCTGGATCCTCTCCTGGATTTCAGTGCTGCCTATCTATCTGTCACTGTCAGGCTAATATACCATTACGGGCCAAGACCAAACCAGAAGCTAGTGCCATCCCAAACAGCGCGTGCAAGCGTACGCAGTAGTACTTCGCCATGAATATCTTTGTGTTGTCCTGAAGGCATGATCTCAAACCGTATCAGTGCAAAATCGCATCTTCATTTTCAGACAAATGCAAGGGAGAAGAGTGATTTACCTCGTGATTTTTCAGCACATAGTCCACAACCAATTTGCCCATGGGCAGAGTAAGGGCACAGAGGACCTGAAAATTATGGCAGCAATGGTTGAGCCAAGAACTGCAATTCAAGATCACTATTTTTTTACATGGGGCGGTATGATCAGTTGAAAGTAGCTCACAATGCAAGCTGGTGGGAGAGATTTGGTTATGCCAAATACAGCTAAAAGGATGTACAGCATGAGAATCCCAATTGACACTATTCGCGATCCTGCTTTAGTGCCAATTCTTACCTGTTGGCAGATTCAGGTACACAAAACCCGTGTTATAATAATAAAGAACTTATGAGTGCGCGGTCAAAACTGGTAAAGGAAATTTGAACTTGGTTTAAAGGCAGAAGAAATACCAGTGGAGACATCTTTCCAACAGCAAGGTCTCCATCAATCTACAAAATAAAAGGGTGTATCTGCTTATAAGAATTTTCTCAGAAGAAAACGAAGCAATACTACACTGGAATGCTTGGGGAAAAATTATACATTGGACACTATATTTTCAGTCAGAGTTATACCTGATGGAAATGGCTGCAGAAGAGTATCGAAGTAGTTGTCAGCCCAATAAGAATAGATGAAGCCATAACTGTTTTGGTGAGAGGGAGAAGTGCCGCTCCGCTGGCATATCACAATATTTAAAAAAAAAATAGTTGCAAGTGAAAAAATGGTCCTCAACTAAGTTGTACAGCAATAACCCAAGGTTAGCCAGTTAGGGAACCTCACTTCCAAAAGATACCTTGAAATATTTGTGCTGCTGTTTGAGAAGTAAAAAGCTGTGGTTGCCAATGGACCAAATGCAGAAAAGCACAACGGCTCACCTAGTCCTTTATAACTTAATCGGAATGGAGGACACTGAGGAAAAGCACAAAGCCAAAAGAATGAAAGTAAAGAACGAGAACTATTACTCTAGCTACTCGAACATGACTTGTGGCTTAAATACTAGTATTATGTGTACAAGGATTCAAAGTCAATACAAAAGCTTGTTGTAAAAAAAAAGTCAATACAAAAGCCAAGTACAAATGGTCTAACCATGATACAGACCATTAATATATACTACACTAGTTCCTTGAAAAAGGGAGTGAGGATAATATTACCTGGTAAACATAACCACAGAAGATTGCAGACATCACCAATAATATGAATCTGATATCCTTGGCTTCTGCAAAGGCCCAAAATAGCCCTGCAAAGCCGAGGAACAGGGAAATGTTTGCGGCATTTTGTGTCATTGCTCGACTGCATAATCAGATTAGTAGATTACAACATAACAACATGTTTCACTTCTAGAAACCAACCATGCAAGCCATTTACAATGTTATTAGTTCTATGAAACAAGAGTACAGTACCTGCCAGTAATGCTGACAACTGATTCTTTCTTATTCTTATCAGCCCCTGTATCCGAGTCATAAACATCATTGCTGCAGTGAAGTCAAACAAAGAATTTTACTTCTAAAATCTTTATTCTACGTTTTTCAACTAAAATCCACACGGTAAGCCCCTGCTCAATAAAGCATGACATAAACGTTGACAACGATTTTCCATTTAGAACTCATTTTTACCTGAGATTGAGCCAAGTGATCACGAGGACTGCTGCTGTCAGGAGAATAAAATAGCGCTTGGTAAAGAATAAGCCTGCATGATGATAAGCAGCAGCAGTCCCTACCTGCAACCATACACAAATGCGAAATGTGTAAAAGAGCAAGGCAAGGCAACCAAAATTGCAAAACAGAGTATATTATCATAACAATCCCAATTCTGTCTGAAACAATTTCTAGGCATCCAGTAATGAATCGCAAAGGAAAAAGGGTCAAAATTGGGCTTGCAACAACTCACGGTGAGCGGGACTAGCGCAACGGAGTAGATAGGTAGCTTCGCGGCCCTCCATAGTAGAGTCGCGCGCGACGGCTCACCGGCCTCACCGGAAGCGGCTGTGGCCGAGCATCGAGCTCGCTGGAGAGCTCTTGGTCTCCTCGCGGCGGCAGTGGCAACGCTGCTACGGCGAGGGGAAGGCGCGAGAGGGGAGACGAGGAGAGGCGCGAGGGCAATGCCGGCGAGCGGCATCAGCCGCGGCGCGAGCTAGGAGTGAGATACCGGGAGAGTCGCGGCACTTTGTCGAGCGCGTGGCGGACGCCGGCGGCTGCGAGCGGCGGAGGTGCGTTCGCTGGGCCTGCATGGATAGAGAGGATAAGGGGATCGTCCAACGGTTGGGATCGTGCCACTGCCGCCGTGACATATGTGATACGTCCGACGTGGACTCGACTCCCCTTCGATTAACCATGGAGAGAGAAGCCACCCGGCCCAAATTATTGCAGAAGTCGTCGCAGAGGGGCTGAAAACTATGAACATGAGGAGTTTATATGGAATTTTAGATCATGCTTAACTAGTAAAATTCCGGTGCTCATCTACATATAGGAGATTCCATGTTTATTGAGTGTGGACGATTTCATGTTGATTGTTTTTGGCCGACTCCTCTATAAATTATAATCCCTCCCTGGCAACAGCTCCAGTGTCCAGCACAGTTGCAGTTGCCCAATGGCCATCGCTGGTGACGCATGGATGGAATGGAGGAGCTGCTTCTTGTTTGTGTGAAAACTACCACGATCTGCTTTTTACTATCCGCCACGTCCACGTGCCACCTAATATTACGGCAAGGGCGCTGGAGCAACGCTGTATAATAAATAATGTGTCGTGCGCGTGTGTGAGAGGAATGCAATCCCGTGAAATTCCATCTAGAATCCTCTGGTCCAAATGGAAACGGGGCCTGGATAATATACGGTCGATTCAGAAGGCGACGCCGATGCCAGTGCCGCCACCACACCGGTACGTCGATCGTTTATTCGTACTATGCAACGTGCGATGCAGTCAGTACGCCTACACGGGCACATCGGCGCTACGGCGTACTAATGGCGTCCAGGCCATGCCAGCCGTGTGTATCCAGTGGCGCCGCACTGACACTGACATGGTGCTGCACTGCACCAGCGACATTTTCGCCCATGCGGACCTGTTGAGCTTTGCTCAGTTGTTCGCACGGCCGCACATGCTTGGGCACTCATCGAAAACGCCAGGAAAATACCGCCGCGTCGAGACAGCAGACAAGTTTATTGCCGGAACAGAGAGACGCATGCGCTGGCCGTCGTTTGGCGCCGCGGCGCGCCGCCGCCTGAGGCGTGCCGTGTTCGTCCATCGAGCGTGCGGCCGACTCGCCGACTTTCCGGGCTGCTGAGACCAAGCGATGCCGAGTCGCGGAGTCCGGCCGTGGTCACTGCGGCAGAGCAATTTGGCGTTTTGGATAGATGGGCCGTGGGTGCGCCGCTGTCGAGAGCAAAACTGGCAGTGGGCCGTTGGACTTGCTCGGTGCTGTAATTCTACTCCATTTCCCCCCTCGCGGGAAACCTGATACATTTCACCTGATTCTGATACGTTTCACTTGATTCATTCAATCCCCAGAGGTCTTTCAAAACCAAGATTCTTTCGTACCGGTGCTGAATCGGTCATCACGGCAAAGTGTGAGCTCAAATTTTTATCCTGAGAAAATACCATTCTATGAATGAAGACATCTGTGACGAGTTAGAAATTGTAAGACTTTATAACACCAACTGTTGGTAAAAAAAAAATGCACATCGTTGTCTGAATCTTCCGTGCAGTCACCGGTGGCCGGTTGCTCAAGAAGCCACAAAAAGCCTCAAAGGAAAGCCACTGTACCAGTCGCTTGTCCCTCTGTTTAGTACCACCTCGCCTCTCCAAGCAGCGCAGCACCAGCTTAAAAAGCCGCGTTATGTTGCCTACACTCGCCGAGCTCAGTTGCGCGGGCTTGTAACCCAAGTGGGGGCATTAAGGTGGTGTGGATGTTTGGTACGAAGTTTGGGCCTGGGCCTGTGGTGTGCCTTGGCTGGCCTGCCCATTCCAAGTTGAAAGTGGCCATTGGAGACTTGGGCGAAAGCTCTGGGCCTCCTTGGACCTAAAGCGGCAGGAACGGCGTGAGGCTGGTTTCACAGAGCAGCGATCACTGCCCGCTTCCAACGGTGGAAGGATAACAGGCCGCTGCATCATGGGCTCAATTCAGGCCCATACTCCTACTACAACAGACCACCACTTTTGCCTTTTTCATTTCTCTTTTTTGGCCTGGCCAGCATTGATCTTCCCGTCGTTTCATACATATTTCTTTTTGGGAGTTCTTTTTTTCGGGTGTATGGGCGTGGCGTGTATATCCCCTACATAGCTGAGCTGAATAGAGCCTGTGCAACACACTTTTAACTTGTCCGTTTAGCTCCAGAGATCAAATATGACTACAAATTAGCAGCTCAGGTGAGTGGATTCTTTCGTGGGCACGGCAGATTCACAACTGGTATCTCAAAAAGACAAAAACAATCAGTGTAGCAGGGATAAAACATACTATCAATTAGAGAACAAGAGAACCAATACATCACCACATCCTTCCCTTATGTCACAATTGTGACAAATATCTAAAATATAACAGTGTTCCAACACAATCCCGCCAAAATCAAGCATTTCAGCAGGGATTTACAACCAAAACAATATTGCGTGAATATTTCTAACACACCCATCACCAAACGTAGAAGCATCACATGGAACTGCAGCACTTGCTCTTTGGGATTTCCTGGGCCGGGCCTGGGACAAGGACCTTCGTCCCTGGCATTGCTGGGGCAGCTCCATTGCTCTTTGGCTCCGACACCATGTTCTTCTTGCTGTGAATTTTGAAGATTTCTGTCAAGACAGTTTGAAAAGCACTCTCTACGTTTGTTGCCTGGAGCGCAGAGGTCTCCAGGAAGAAGAGATTCTCCTTCTCGGCAAACTCCTTGGCATCTTCAGTGCTCACAGCTCGCTGCTCCTCGAGATCACTCTTGTTGCCAACAAGCATGATCACAATGTTCTTGTCAGCATGGGCTCGGAGTTCATCTAGCCAGCGAGGTATATGATCGAAGCTCTGGCGCCTGGTGATGTCATATACCAGCAAAGCTCCCAGTGCACCTCTGTAATAAGCACTTGTCACAGCTCTGTACCTGCAGTAGTTGGGTGTAGCTAGCAACTCAGCATGAGAAGTTCATGAAAAAAAAAAGTGATGGAAAGCAGGCACAGAAAAACACAGCACCTAAAAATGACTACTCAAGATGTCATGCTCTAAGGCCACGGATCCGATACGAACCAGGACCCAATATATGAAATAATTTCCATGGGTCAGCACTCTGCTAATCAGAATGCTCGAACACTACAATATCATGAACAAGTCTAAAGCAAGTGATATTCTAATATGCAGAGTACTCCGAGAGCCTGAATCATGCACATTATAAGTTTTGTGGTCAAGAGTAAAGAATTTTGTCACCTGAAGAAGATAATGACAAATTCATGCTTGTAATCTAATCCTACGAAATTCCTCCAGTTCTATTAACAGGGCGTGACCACGTGAGCATGTCTTGCAGGCTCAAGCTAGTAAGGCACATTTGCTCAAAATATAGAGTAATGACATGCTGGCAGCTGACGTGAGTTTGTGACCAAACTGGAACCAGGACATAATGCACAAGCAAATGGAGCTCAAATTCAACCAACATGGTAGGCCTCCCATCATAGAGGTCACCAGTGACCAAACTGGAACCAGGACATAATGCACAGGCAAATGGAGCTCAAATTCAACCAACATGGTAGGCCCTCCCATCATAGAGGTCACCAACAAACGAATTTTCTCCAACGAATTTAAATTCTTACAGAGCATTTCATAGTACGTCTGCTAGGCCTGTTCATTTGTTGTAACACAGAATCACCAAAAACTTTAAAGGTGTTGTCAATTGTGCAATAAAGAACGTCAGGTATCAGACAGCAGATGAGCAAAGTACAAGGTATATGTGAACAACAACTAAGAATTCCAATAATATTGTTCCCATTTGCATAAGGTCCCTGTCAAACAACCTCTGTCAATGCAGAACCGCCACCACCACTACTAGCCATTGCACACGTTTACTTCCTGAAAGTCACGGTTTCTAACTACAGAGCAAGTAGCAAGTAGAATCCAACAGAGATGATTGGATTAGTCCTGCTCCTGCCGCAACAGTTAAAAGACTAACTGAAGCTTGGGCATGAGTTCAGTAAAAGCACTGCACCATAAGCTTAGAGCTGCCAGATCTAATCACCTAGCCGGCAGCCGCAGCACATTATCCTGTGCTGGTAAGGTAGGTGTGAACGCGCAAAAAGGTCAATCTTTCACAAGTAGAGATCCACCGTTGCGCTCAACGTTTCAACAACTGGCTACAGTCCGCCGAGATCTAATGTGCAAGAGGAACGGATCGAGGAGCATGATTCGTGCAAGAGACTAGTGACTAGATCTAGTGAGTAAAGCAGCGGAGAGGATCGGGAGCAGAGCGGGTGCGGTGGCTGGTGGTACCTCTCCTGGCCGGCGGTGTCCCAGATCTGGGCCTTGACGCTCCTGTGGTCGATGACGAGGGTGCGGGTCTGGAACTCGACCCCGATGGTGGCCTTGGAGTCGAGGCTGAACTCGTTGCGGGCGAAGCGGGCGAGGATCTGCGACTTGCCCACCGCCGAGTCGCCGATGAGCACCACCTTGAAGACGTAGTCCACCTTGTCCCCTGCCCCCGCCATGCCTCGGCGCCGGTGGCGAGCTGCTGGCTAGTGGCGCTCTCTTTCCCTCTGCTCCGGCTTCGGGGCTCGCGAAGGAGAGGAGAGGCAGCTGCTGCGCTAGTAGTGGAAGTGGACTGCCGGATGCGTGTGCGCGTGCGAGCGCTTTTTGTTGGTTGTCGTATGATTTTTGAAAGCAGGCGAGACGACATCGGTCGCTCTTGACGAAAGTACCCCTGACCCGGGCCTCGTTTAGCTCCCTAAGTTGGGGATTGCAAAATTAATGTACGGTACTGTAATATTTTTGTTTTTATTTAATAATAATTATTCAAATACTGATTAATTATGTTTAAAATGTTCGTCTCGTAAGTAGAACAAAAATGTACAATTAGTTTTTAATTTTATCTACATTTATTACTCCATACATATACCGACATTTTGATACGATGGGAATCTTCTTTTTGCATAATAAAATTTGGCCCCAAATTTGAAAAACTAAACAAAGCCCCGTTTTTTTTCTGGTCTCACCGAACTAGAACAGTAGTAATACCACAGTGGTGAAACTTTTTCATGCGTGTGTGACGTGTCGATGCAAGAGAAAGGAAAACTACTGTAGTAATGGTTATTATTTCTTATTTGGACTCGATTGCAGTCTTATTCTTTTAAAATTTTTAATCCAATGCGCAGTTAGCTTTCGGCAAAAACTAAAGAGCAAATCCGTAGTAGAAAGCGGGAGTGCCATGAGCCCATGATGTAGTAGTCATGCTTGGCTAAGCCGTGGGAGTGGACAACACGCTACCATTGGATATCCATGGCGAGACCACACAAGGATTGTGACTCTTGCGTGCGTCGGTGCCTGTGGCCTTTGCCATTACCGGCTACCGGGAAGGTCTGCCGAGTTTCACCCTGCAGTGCAGCGGCGACCTTTTGTTTGTTTGTTTTCCCTCTTTTTTAAGCAAAGCTATTACTGTTTGGTAGATGGGGGCGACTCGATCGGCGAGTGTGGCCGCAAAGAGGCCCTAAAAAGGCTGCAAGTGCGACCTACAACTACAAATGACCAATCGTGGTATTAGCTGGCAGCCTGAGGTCCTATTTGTTTCGCTGAGGCCACCGCAAAGCGTATGCGATTTGTTTTTCGGTTCCTCGTTCGGCTAATTTATATTATA
>DXKC01000296.1:0-12365 GCA_031170775.1 Cymbopogon citratus
GGCTGTAGGATGCGTACATACGCCGGTCTGTTGTGTATATTTCCGTAGAAGTGTACACAAGATGGTGCAACCTGGCACGACTCGATCGACTCGTTATCCGGCCGAGATATACCGGAACTCTTTCTGGTGTATACGACGACCGGGCCGGGCGTGTACGAAATCTGCCTGTGCACGTATACATCTGACGGGCTGTACAAATCTTTGAGTCACGTATATACACATATATCGCTTGCTTGTTGGCCTAAGAGCCGCACAAGAGAGCAGCTGGTCGATCAGGATTGCCGTGTATACGTCCACATACACACACTCAACAAATATCTCAACCAAGGGATAATCACTACGGGGAGATAAGCACGTAACCTGAGCCAGCACCGGGTGTTTCGGCGCTCGATCAGCAGAGCCCGGCCGGCGGCGTAGGAAGAGATAGGCTTGGCTCCAGAGATTTAGCGTTCGGCTAACAACTTCTGGCGGCGCGCGTACGGCTCCAACAAATACCGTGGCTGCCCTATCTCTTGCCTATATAAAGAGCACCCAGGGACTCACGAGAGGGGGGAACTCGGCATCGACAAAGCGCCGTCAGGCTGCTCTTACCCCTCACGCACATGGAGTTCCAGCGGCGGCGATCGATGGAGAGGCGTTCTTTGGAGCTAGCCTAGACATCCCCACATCGTAAACAAGGCAGTCGCCGACACGGCGCCATATCCAGAAGCTTGGAGGTGAGCGATCAACCAGATGCCTTTTCCCCAACCCCAACCCCCCGACGCTCCCAGCCACCATGCCGCCGCCGCCGCCGCCCCAACCACTCTAGCCACCGCGAGTCCCGTCCATCCAGCTACAGATCCACGCTCCTCACCCTCCGATCTACCGTTCTGTGGTAGTTTCGAGGTCGCCCTTCACCACCCCGAGGCACAATCAGCAGAGGATACCCAGCGCCCTGGTGAGCGAGCGCACTCCCCCACACCCACGCCGGCGACCCTCCTGGCGGAGCCATCCGCCACACCACCAGAGCTGACATCCGAGGAAGAAGAAGAGGAAGAAGGGGAGCTCGTTGATTGGGACGACGACGACGACGACGACGACGACCTCGAAGCTACCTCTCCCGCCGCCTCTGACGCCTTGGTCGGGGAGACGCTGGCGGGGCTGGAAGATGAGGAGGATGCTGCAACGCCACATCTGCGTCGCGGGCACGCGAGGAAGGACGATGCTGACGGTTCCGGCGATGGCTCTCCAGCTCCCATTGCTGGACTGTCAGATCGGCGTCAAGAGCACGCGAAGACCATCATGGCGGACGGATCCGGCGAAGTGACCTCGAGGGCCGCGCCCTGCCGCCCAGGATTCGTCGCATCGGGCGGACCAAGGCACGAGGGGGTGGCGCTCGCGTCAACTGGAGCGTCTTCCCTTCCGGTTCGGGCACCAATCGCCTCGACGGAGATGCAGGCGGCACCCAGGCTCCAATCCATTCTGGTTCGGCCACCGAGAGCGCTGACGCCCCCTGCTTCGCGTCGGAAGAGGATCTGGAGGCGTATTCAACTGTCTGATGTTGCCGCTCCGGAGCAATTGTGGCAGGCGACGCGCTGCTCCAGGCCGTCGGCCTCCCAGATGGGGAAGGCCATTTACTCCACCGCTCCACCCTGCTGGGAGCTTGGCGATACGTCCGGCGTTAACGCACTGACGGAGGTGCCCCTTTCACCAGAATGGCAAACAAAGAGGAAAAAGCACTGGTGGCGGAAGGATCGGACGACGCAGACGGCGAACCCTGGCCAGCCACTGAGGCCACTTCCGGCTGGGCGCGCCCTGGCGGACCGTGAGGCCTTCAAAAGGCGGATGGCCGGCAGATGCTTCCGGTGCCTCGGCTACGACCATCAGGTTGCCGATTGCAGAGACCCAATCCGCTGCCTCTGGTGCGACGGCGTCGGGCACATCTGCAAGGACTGCCCCTCCAGCCGGCGGCAGCCCATCTCTGGGGAGCTCCGCTCTCGACTCGTCTTCCCGGCCGGAAGCATCCACAGTCGCCTAGTCTTCCCTGAGCTCACCAAAGCAAACAATCGATCAAAGCTCTCCCCACCACCGCCACCCTAGCCCACTACTCAGCGTGCAAACCATCCCACCACACCTCCTCCAAAAGCTCCAAATAACTCCATGTACCCACCACCAAAAACATGGGAGATGGAGTATATTGCTGGCCAGGTTGCCAATCACCCTATGCTGGCTCGTGTCACCATTGTTCCTTGGTGCAGCCGTTGCCAGGCTCCGGTTGACGACCACAATCTGATGGATCGGGGACGCCCGGGCCACCGCTCGACATGGAGGACTGAGTGAGGACGGGAGGCCCTTGCTCATGCTTCGGAGGACTGGGAACGTCGTCGCTCGCGTTCTCCGGTCCCCCGAACTCGAGGATGGGGTCAGCACTGTGCTTCGCCGGTCTCTAACATCTCCTCCGCTGGCAACACTGGCGACGCTGCAGCAAGGCGGAACCTGGACCCGGCGGCTGACTGCTCCATCAGGCAAGGCTCCATGGGGAGCCCCAGGCCCAGGTCCGAGGACCCGATGCTGCTGGAGGCGTCCTTCCTCGGGCCTGCCTACTCGGCGCCGAGATCACCAGACTATGTTTCGGTCTCCGCCCCCCGCCCATCGGACAGGGAGGAGATCGTATTCGGCCCCGGGGTCCAGCTTCCAGCGACGGGCGGCTCACAGGAGGGATCATCAGACGAGGTGGGTGAGATTTCTGACACTACTAACTTCTAACCCTTGCGCAATGAAAAAAAAACGTTGCAATAGACCCAATTCGGTTGCAATTGATAGATGTTGCAACCGAATCACGTTCGTTGCCAGTGGTTGCAAAAAGTCACGTTGCAATAAGGTATTGCAACCATTGCTAGTTTGGCGTTGCAATAGTTGGGGTTTCTTGCAACCATAGCAGTCCGTTGCCAAGCATGGCAACAGTGCATTGTCGCAACATTCACTATCGTGGCAATATAAGCACTTGCCACGCTTGTCTTCGTAGCAAGTGGTGGTATATGCAACGATCGAATGCGTGGCAATAGAGATATTTGCCACGGACAACATCGTTGCAATAGTCTGTATTGCCACGCTAGATATTTGTTGCCTAACGTGTTATTGCCACGATTATCATGTCGTGGCAATTAGAACATTTGCCACACAATTTATTCGTTGTAAGAGATCAGATGTTATTGCCACAACAATTATTGCGTGGCAATATTATCACTTACCACGGAATTTTATTTGTTGCGAGATCATATATTATTGCCACGTGAATTCTAGCGTGGCAATATTACCACTTGCCACGCAATTTTATTCGTTGCAAGATCATATGTTATTGCCATGATAATCATGTTGTGGCAATAGTATCATTTGCCATGTAATTTTATTCATTACCATAGATCATATTGTCGGACAATGCTAGTAACATTTGATTTTTGATTCAATAAATCGTCGATGCAAAAAGTAAACAATAGCAAAAGCGGCTGCACTCACATAGATCAGTTATAAGTTGACAAACCATTGACATAGTAGCTAAAATCCGTCTAACATTTCACTCGTTATTTCACAACTTTTTAAAAGTTGCAGCAGTACAAGACTACCTAACATCTATGCAGCTTCCAAGGGGTGCAGCACGTCATCGCCTTGGTTGTCCTACCTTTGATTATGAGCCTCCCACTCAAACCTTGTTCACCTAATGACCAAAAGAGTAAGATTTGGATATTATAAAAATATTAGATTTACTACTTTATGTAAAGAGTTTCAAAATTTGGCAAATTAAAATTCTCAGCTGAGAAAAAAAATCAAAGAATTTGAAATATCTACAATAACAGATAACTACTGCTCATATTCTGCATATTGTGATCAGACATTTGCAAGCATACAAACTTGTCTAGTTATATGGGTAGCATGCAAAAAAATTGAAGAGCTGCACCCAAGAAAGAATTCTGCATGCCTAGAAAAGTTACAGCAGCTAAGATACATCCTAATGCTAGAAAAGTTATGGCATCAACCCATATAAATTATTAACATGATGAATATACATAGCAAACCTGAAAACTGCATTTGGATATACGACAGTTTTACTAAAAAACACTCCACCTGCTACTTTATAGGCGATCAATTACTCTTTCCAAAAATGAAAAGAAGATATCC
Source organism: Cymbopogon citratus (assembly GCA_031170775.1). NCBI lineage: Eukaryota > Viridiplantae > Streptophyta > Magnoliopsida > Poales > Poaceae > Cymbopogon > Cymbopogon citratus. The sequence continues at coordinate 4,156 of DXKC01000296.1, forward strand.
TTTTTTTATTGACGATGGTGTGAACCAGGCTCAACCATTCATATTCATACATGGGGTTTTATTCTTTCTTCCTGAGATTGAGAAAAGAAAAGTATATGCTGTTCACGCTTTTATGTCCCCAAAAATTATATGCATCAAAATGGACAACGGGGGCATGCTAGCAAATACCTTCACAGGAATGACGACCCATACTGGAGGCTCTAGGATGTGTTCCATCATACTGTTAAAATAGGTACCATTAGGTACCATTCCTGAAAAAAATAGAATATTAAATATAGTTCTAGCAGATTCAAAGGGTGGCTTTTAGTTTACAATATACCTTTAGATGATAACATGCTTACAAAACTTTGATCTGAGTGATGGTATACCAGTTACATTCAGATAATCAATTGGGATCCATTCATCCATAACTCCCTACAGAGTCTGTCATATCGAACATAAATTCTGTCAGACGTCATTTTGAACTCTAAATAATGAGTAGCAGCCGTTTGCCATGCTTGCTTCATGAATAGTCAATAGCTGCCCCGGCCTCTGCATGATATGATAAATGATAACAAGAACTTAATTATATCTTATTTTATTACTTCAAAGTTTCGAACCAAACCAATATAGGCAAGAAAAAGCATAAAGTCTCCTATTTTCAGTTGATGGAAGAAGCTATTTTCACATATATAGAAGATGCTAGCTAATTTTAATTTTAGGACTGCACACAAACTTAAGGAAATAATCCATTGAAGTAAGAAAAAAATTTGAGACTAACATTGTACTTCAAGGTAGAAGAAAAAAATTACTAGCTGAAGCAACATTATGACACAAGAGTAAAGCAAGTTCATAGCATACATCGGTGATGACTCACGAGAAGGGCTATCTGACATAATACACCACACAATCAGGCACTGAAATTGATTTGATTCACTCTGTACTCCTATGAATTAAACGATCTGTGTACAAATCAAGGATCAGGGGAAAGCTTTGATGCCCTTCCAAACAGATTATGCATTTATGCTGTCGCTGTTAAGAGCAACATCCAGTAGATAATCTTTTTAAATTGAAATAAGTTAGAACAATGGAAGGAGATTGGGGGCAAACCTACGAATCTGAGATCTGCATCATGCAGGCCATCCTCAACCATGCCGAACTGGGGATTGGGGGCAAACCAGAGAAGCAGAGGGCCTGCGCCAGGTAGTGGCAGTACGGAGGAGTCCAAGGCTGACCTGGGGCGAAGTTCGTGGGAGGAGTCTGGGGGAGCTGAGTCGCCGGCCGGGAGGCGAGCTGGGGTCGCGTCCCGAGCGGAGTCCGGTTGGCGAGCCGAGAGCTGTGGTTGAGCGGAGGATGCCGGTAGGAGCTCGGGGCGCCTGCCGAGCAGATGCCACAGGCGGCGCCAGCAGGTGGACGAGTAACGGGCGGCGGCAGGAACGAGGCTCGATCCGCGCGTGCTTAGTCCGCCGGCATGTGATAAATTCAAGCTTCATGTGAGATATGCAAACTATAGAGCTTTGACTATGTTTGAGGTGTATTCATTTTGTGAATGATTTTTAGGCTCCGTTTATTCAAGTTATTTGAAATAGATAAGCACTTAATATTTATACATGTATGAGGATTTACCAAAATAGATACGAATTTATAAGACATAGTATATGCTTAAGTGTTATACATGTATGGGAATTTACCAAAATAGATAAGGACTTAATATTTTAAATCTTAGACAAAGCACGTATAAAATTAGACTAATTTAATTTTTTTTGAGATTAATTAGACTAATTTCATGAAAAAATGTTGTGTGTTGTGGTCTTGTGGAGCACGAGGTGAGCGCGGCAACATTTGGCGGCAAAAATCTGCCCATGGGAAAAAAGGGCGCGTGCGGGATGGGAGCATGAGCGCGAAACCGCGAAGCAGAGCCAAATTGCAGAATTCCATCGCCCCATCGGTCCTCCTCGGGTTGCCGCCTTGCCGGCTTGTTGGCATTGCTCTCCATCGCGCCGCCGCGAGGGGAATCAACCCTGCTCATCACCACGCAAAAGGACGACGAGTGCCCAGCTCGTGCTCCATGTCTCTCTCGCCGGTAAGAGTTAGCGTTTTACGGGGACGGCGGCTCGAGTCGACGAGCCGGCGGATCTGGTACAGGCGCGCGCTCGGCGGCAGCCCTCTTCCTCGGTGGCAACGGATCCAGCCTGGCAGCGCTTCTTTCCCATTGGGCCCTCTTCCTCGGTGGCGAGGTTTACATCGGCTTCTTCCATGGCTGCGGCCTAGAATGGGGCCACGGCGCACAGGTGAGTGGTCGTGCTTGAGCTTTGATCTCTGGTTGCAGGTCTGCTAATGGCATCAGTGGCGCCGCCACCGTGTCTTGGCCGTTCGTGGGGTACCTGCATCTCCAGTGGCAGGTCAGCGCCTCTCCGCCCCTTTCTTGTTTTTTCTTCCTGCGTGTATGGATTTGTCTCGTAGCAGTTAGCTTCCTCACGGTGAACGATTTCTTGTTTATTTACCATGACCATTTAGTGACTCGGACACCCATCTGTGGCCTTGGGGGTGGGATGGGATTAATGCTGAATCGTGTGACTTAAGTTGCCACGTGCAAGGTCCTTTGACAAAACTAATTGTTGCTGTTTGTGATTTAACTAAGGAAGCTGCAAGAGTTTTACAAAAAGTAGAAAAATAGCCTGAACAATTTATCATGAACGTTTGTTGAATTGCCGATCATGATAACTATTATTACCATGTAGATTTAGATTTAAAAATATACAAGAAATTGGCAAAGATTGGACCGACAGGTTTGAGGAGCAATTTAAGAACAAGGTTATTATGCAATGTGCAAAGCCAGAATCAAGTCAGCTAGTTTTTCACTATGTGGTTTCATCTTACTGAACATTAACCACTCCTGTTTCAGATAACTGTTCTGTCCAGAGTTAACCATAAGAACCTGATGGACTTGCTTGGTTACTGCATCTAGTACTATATATTCTGATTATGCTCGTTGATCAGTATAGAAAGGGCTGTTACATGTGTTGCCTGTGAATGAATTTAGATTAGTAACACTTTGCTAAAAATTTTAGTTTCTCATACCCATGTCGATGATATTGAATTGGAGCTGTCCAGCTTCTATGTACATCGACCGGATAGATGTGTTAGCTTTAAATGACTTGATAGGCCTTGTGCTTTATGTTTTCTGGCACTACTAGTGGCTAATTCTCTGCCAACATGTTTAATAGAACCGACAATGCTTTCAGCTTTGTTTGATTTTTTCCTTGGTTACCTGGTGATTTCTAGATCAAAGCATGGCAAGCTTCTGCATTCTTGACATTAAGATGCTTGGAACCAGGTCTATTTACTTTGTGTATCTTTGGTTCTATACACGTCCACATTGGGTTTTTCATATTTTCTGCCATTGCTCCTCCAATTGTATTATGCAAAAAATTATTAACGTAAGTTTCGTTAAAGATTAAGGATTTTTCATCAATCATCATACTTGTTAAGTTCTTACAGGCCAAACTTTATGTTTATTGTTTCTTTGGTTGTGAGGAACTTTCATATTTGCTGGTCGTGGGGAATGATCTGAAGATTTGTAAGGGGAAGTTGCTGCGCAACTGCGAGTGAGACCTTTGCTTCACTAAGCCATGATTTAAGATCGGTATATACTGGGAGACATATGTGATTAACTTTTTTTCATATAGTAGTATCTTGACTGTTGAATTCCAGAAATCATGCTACTCATGTTGTATAATTTAAATGTTTTGTGGCTTTTTAACAGCAAGAAAGTTAAAGTGAGATAACTGGATGGTGGTTAAATTTCTCAGGTTATGCACTTGCTTTGTACATGAGAATAAGTGACTTCCAATCTGCTAGAAACATGGGTTCTACCCATTCTCAAAAAAGAAAAATACTTCCAATCTGCTGCTAAGGTGGGTGCTACCTTATGTAGTTTTACAGATTCTGGGTATGGTGGGAATTTTTGGAGCTCATGTTTGATGAACTGCAATAAATTATAGAATAATTTTTTTGTTTGCTTGGACTGGCGTTCAGTTGAGTGTTTGGGGTATTGCTTTGGTAGTCCTAGAATCCCTTAGCATTCTGCAGACTATTTATTTGCAATTATTTTGTCTCTGGAATATCATATCCAAAGGTACTAGAGCTGTAGCAAATATAAGACTCGTCTCTGTTATATGTTTTCCAATCTTTAGGTACTAGTGTGATCCATATTGCATTTGTCTCGATAATTATATACATGATAATAAGATACAATTTATTGTCTTCTAATCTAATTATATGACATGCCCTTTGTTTTAGGAATTGAATTCATCACTTCCAAGATGGGAATCTGGAACGGCCTTGTCAAGCGATCAATTTGTGATGTCAAAAAGACTAGATTTACTTTCAAGGTATTGTAATATAATTTACTGTTTGTATGCAACATTACTATTACGATAATTAACACTAAATACATGTTTGGGACTAAAATTTTTAGCCATGTTCTTTTGTAGTTTTTTTAAACATTTGAAGTTTTTTTTTGAAATTGTGAGATGGTTTGGTTGCATATTCTTGTGTACTTTTATTTGTTTTTCAAATAATGTTTGCATAGCTTGAACAAGTAACAACCCTTTGTTAGCTTTTCATTGCTTTGTAGCATATACAAGATAGTCCACATGCTCCTCAAAACATGCCATAAGCATTATTACCGACTACCATACAACCTTAGCTTTTGCAACGAATTTGTTTGTGTTGCTATATGTACAACTTTTTTTGCAACGCACATGAATATTACATACAACGAATTATATTCGTTGCAACACAGATGCGCTATTGCAACCATCAATTAAAAAGTTGCAATATCCATCTTAGCTTGCAACGCAAATAAAACTACTCGCAACGAAAATCGAATCATGGCAACAGTGATCACTTATTGCAACCGTTCTACAATGGGTTGCGATAACATTTACTTTTCGCAACGATGTCTATACTTAGGGCCACAAAACAATTTGCGTGGCAAGAATTCTAGCTATTGCAACCGAAAGTGCAAATGGTTGTGATAACACCCCTTGTTGCAACCAAATCTTGTCGCCGCAACAAAAAAGCATGGCATAAGGGTTAGAATTTAGTAGTGTGGAGCTGCGAGTCCATGGGTGAGCAGTGAGCGGCAGTGCATCCCGATGACGGCTCTCGGTGTTTGGTGGAGGCGCATCTCCGTGGAGGCAAGGATCCGGCCCGGATCCAGCTGGTGGAGGCGTGGCGGTGGCGGTCTTGCCCGGATCTGGTGGCTGGAGGTGCGGGGTGGTGGCGCACGGGGTGGCGCGGATCATGGAGGAGCAAGTGCGGCCAGATCCATCGCGGAAAAGCATGCTGATCCTCATCCTCTCTCTCCTCCTCTCCTCTCTCTTAGATCACGGCGTGTTCCTCATCCTCCCTCCTTTGTAGGTTAGCCACGGCATGGGCTCCGGCTGCTATTCTGGCGGTGGCGCGGCGTGCGCCGTCGTACCCTATCCACCAAGGCAAGGAGGGGCCACGGCGGCAGATTTGGCGAGCTCTCATGGTGTGGGGCTCCGGCGGCGGGGATCCAGCACAGTGGAGCTCCCAGCGGTGGCAGCAGCTTTGGATGGGCTCGGCGGGCACAAATCCGGCACGTGTTTTTTTTTGTTTTTTGGAAAATATTTACCGCTGCGGGCTTTGTTGCATGCCCGCTGTGGGAAATCCGGTTTCCCAAGCCGCATACCACAATTTACCGTGGCGTGGCAACGGCAGCGGACGCCTTTGTCCGCTGCAGGAAACCGAAAAGGCCCGCTACGGTAGTTTGTTTGCGACGTAGTGGTACAAAGCAGCTACCCCACCCCAAACCAATCCCTTTGTGTTTTTATTATGACATCGATGCCATGTACCAAACATATGGTTGGTGCAAGTTAGTAGCATAAAAGATGATCCTCCAAATCATTTTTGCCAAAGGACACTCTAAAAATAAGTGTTATATCGACTCGTTCATGTTACAAGAGATACATAGAAAGGTTGTCTTTGGTAAGGATAATACCCTTTTGTAGGAACCAATGAAAAATTTTAATCTTTAGAGGAATTCCATCTGCCAGATCTTCTTATGAAGAAAAGGTTGTTCTGCATCAATTAGATGACGATACATTGAGCGTACAGAAAATAGATTTGGTTAAGCTCCATTTAAAATAATCATCACCTTCCACCAATTCCACGTTTGAGATCCGGGCTACTAGATTGAGCCATTCTATAAGTTTATTATCCATCAAAGCCCTCCTAAAAGAGATGTTCAGAGGATTTGAAGCCATCACCTTAGCGACAGTACTGAGGAGTCCTAGAGCTTTTTTTCCCTGCACAAATGAACTACTGAATGTGCTGTGATGCCAATATTTTTCATCCCTGAATGAACTGCTAGCTTAGTTGTCGGATCAAATTTGCCTAGTGATGAAGGGAGGAGTAGATGGCCACATAGATCTAGTAGTAGTAACTGAGCAAAAAGTAGAAGATATTGATTTGGTACCTCCTTTCAGGTGCTCTCTGAACTAACAATAACAAATACAATGATTAACCAATATTTTTACCATAACATTTTATTTGGTACCTCCTTTCAGCTATATGGATTTTCATATATATGACATTTTAAGAAAAGACATGAGTATGAAACTATGAGATGTAATGCACTAAATGTTGTAGAAATGTAATGCAATATGGATTATAATGGCAGTCACATGAACCCTAACCATGGTAGGTGCTGGTTCACCAGAATAAAAGGAACCACAAAGCATGTCAGAAGAGTCATCTAACTATTCAAATATGCAGCTATTTTGTTATTTTATTTCATATTATAGAATGGATGTTGCTGATCCAATATAGAATTTCCTTGTCAGGCAAAACTTAGTCTAGCTGAAAGGGTTTCTGTACTTACCATATGCCAGTCAGACATTGTTCACTTCATCACATGATTGGTTTGGACTTTGGAGCGTGCAAAGTTCCTCAGATCAGAAATGAGCACTCATTTTGTACTTATGGATCATCATTCAGGATCTGCAAACATATGAAGAGAAATATATGGTGATAACCAGGACAACTCCATCGTTTTGTTCAGTGTGCCATTGCTATGAAAAAAAAATCACAAAGAAAATAAGAACAAGGCAGTATTCTGAGTAAATATAAGTATTATGAGCACATCTCTGCATGAAGCTTGCTCATAAATTTTTATAAAGATATTCTAAGAACAAGGTATTATTATTGGAACTAATAAATGTTTATGAAGATATCAACCAGTAAATGATTAAAAAAATAGCATGGAAAGACCCCAAAAAAAACTTACTCATTGTAGAAATACAGTGTGGGTGTGATTGCAAAACTAATTTGAACAACCAGCTACTTTCTGTGTGGTACCAATATGGTCATACAATTGAACTACAGCAAGTATAGATAGACATGGTTGTTTCCTTGCCTAAACACGCCACCATGAAGCTCCAAGCAGCACAAAGCAGATCTGGCTTAACTGCTTGTATGCTCCAAACGATTGAAGTACTAGCCATATTTCTACTTAAATAATCAAGCAGCAGTAACACTTATAGGTACTAAAGAATCTTAGTATAAAAGCACTGCTTCTACTAATATATCTCTGAAACATATTTAATTTCTACTAACTAATCAAGTAGTAGTCCTAAAATCCCACCTGAATTGTTCCACATGAACCAATTAATTGGAGCAAGCACAACGACAAGGCCAAGCCACTAATCTTATTCAGAGTACTACATAACGTGCCTAACAAGCAGGTAACTAGTTCTGTGGCAAAATTGTTTTGTCAGCAAACTAGTGGGAGAGATGTTTACTGAGAAAAATAATTCATATGTGAGAGCATTATTTTCTGTCCTGCATGTAGTTTAAACCATGTCCTACAAATGATTGAAAAATGTACAGGTAACAGTAGTACACTTACAAATCAAAGATTAATTTAGCTAGCAGTTCACCAAACATTTATCTATCTCGAATCTAAAATTAGCAGCAAGCATAAGCACACACGGGATGATGAGGCAAACTATAATTGCATCTACACAAGATAGATTACACAAGGGGAGGTGGGCTGTCTCACACTGTAGTGATGTCCCGTGTCCAGAGCACTCGTCCTCCTGGGTAGTGGTGGTTGCCGCCGCCGTGGCCTCGTCCTCCTCAGATCTCAAACCACCAGCTCCTTCCTGAGCCCACGCAGCTGCCTGAGGGGGCTGGGGCGC